>JAYMFT010396812.1:0-19244 GCA_038088735.1 Panulirus argus
GTGAGGATTTTTCCTCTAAGGCTCAATCCTCTGTTCTTAACGCTACCTCGCTGACGCGGGAAACAGCGAATATGTATGAAAAAAAAAAAAAAAATGAAATCTTCTTCAAGTGCTCTGTGTGCGTTTGCATGAAGTGTGGCAGTGTAGCTGGAGTAATTGGGATTACAGTTGTGTTTCTCAAGAAGGGATGACAGTGTTGTGTGGTAAGTCAAGCTAATTGATACCTGTGTGGCCCAAGGTGAGGTGTCTGAGGAATGGTAGCTTACATTTACAGTATAGTTCCCTTATATAAAGGCAGAGGGAACAAAAGTTAATACTTATGTTATAGAATTGTCTTGAGTATACCTGGTATGGGAGAGTAGGTAATTCAAATGGTGGTATCATGCATTGAAGATTGGACTGTGGAGCAGTGTGGTTTATGGAGGTAAATGATGTGTTAAGTGGATGATGCTTTGAAGATTTTGTGTGAAGAATACTTTCTAAAAGAAAGAATGTATTATATTTGACATTTTTATATTTGGGGGGAAAAAAAAAATTTTTTTTTTTTTTGGGGGGGGGGGTTGAGAGAGGCCTTGTAGTTGATGTTATGAATATTGGGTAAATGGAAAGTTACTGTATGCAATGATGAATTTTTACCAGGAAATTAAGGCTTGTGTGTTAGTATGAGGTGAAGGTGAGTAGTTCCTTGAAA
The DNA here is from genome assembly GCA_038088735.1 of Panulirus argus. Classification (NCBI taxonomy): domain Eukaryota; kingdom Metazoa; phylum Arthropoda; class Malacostraca; order Decapoda; family Palinuridae; genus Panulirus; species Panulirus argus. The sequence continues at coordinate 692 of JAYMFT010396812.1, forward strand.
AAGGGTTTGTGGCAAGGATAAAAGATGTTGCTGTGGTTGTTTAATCTGTTTATATATGGGACTATAAGGGAGATAAATGCAAGGGTCTAAGAATGAGGGATGGTTTTGTAGTATGCTGGGTCATGTGGGGTCTGGGAGGTGAATGAGTTTTTGTTTGCAAGTGACTGGCTCTGGTGGTAGACTCCAAAGAGAAGCTCCAGAAGTTGATGACAAAGAAGTGTGGGACAGAGTGCTTTAGATGTTTATAAGTGGACTTTGCAGTGGATTGAACCATAAGGGCTGAAGTGAGTCATGGGAAGGAAAAGGGCTGCTAAGATCTTGGGTAAGACTTGAGTAAGATGAAATGTGTAAGGCAGCTGGAGTGGATGGTATTCTGTTGAGTTCCTTAAGAAAGGGGGTGACTCTGTTGTTGATTTGTTTTTTTTAGGTTTTTCACCGCATATATGGATCATGATGAAGTGCCTGAGGATTGGCAGAATGCATGTTTAGTGCCATTGTTTAAAGGCATGGGGGACAAAGGTGAGTATTAGAATTACAAAGGTATAAGTATGTTGAGTGTAGCTAGTAAGTTATATGAGAAAGTTGTGATTGAGAGAGTGGTGGCATGCACAGAGCATCAGATTAGGAAGGAGCAATATTGTTTCAGAAGTGATAGAGGATGTGTAGATCGGATGTTTACTTTGACTGATTTGTGTAAGAAATACTTAGAGAAACAGAAAGAAGTGTATATCTTATTTATAGATTTGAAGAAAGCATATGATAGGGTTGATAGAGATGCTTTGTGGTAGGTGCTGTTAATATACTGTATGGGAAAGAAGAAACGAGAAACAGTGAGGAGTCTTTTATCACAAGAGTAAAGCATGTGTGCAAGTTGGTAGAGAGGAGGGTGAATATTCCAAGTCAGGATGGGTCTGCGGTAGGGATGTGTGATGTCACCATGTCTGGTTAATCTGTGTGTATATGGGGTGGTGAGAGGTGAATACCTCTTTTTACACCAGGTATTCCTAGTTACCAACCATTTTTTAGTATGCAATTCCATAAGCTGTTCATTTCCATTCACCTTGCTGAGTACCCCATGCCACCCAATTATAACCTTAACTGCCACATTACTCACTTAAGCATTTAAATCACCTATCACTGCTACCCAGTTTCTTGCACAAAAACTGCTGACACACTCACTCAGCTCTTCCCAAAACACCTTCTGCTCATCATCATCAGTCTTCTCATGGCCAGGTTCATAGGCACTAATAATCACTCATCTCTTGCAATCCACTTTTGGTTTTACTCACATCAGTCTAGAGCTCACCTCCCTATACTTTCCAAAATTTTCACAACTCCTGCTTCCTTAGCATCTGCCCAGACATCAAGCCATAATTTTACTTCAAAGACGTTCCCCAACCATTCTATCCCTTTTACCATGAGCTTCTTCTTTTTCCACTCAGAGCCAGAACATCGAGGTTCCTCTCCTCAAACATATGACCTATCTCTTCTGTCTTCTCATCTTGTTTAAATCCATGGTTTACATCCACACAGATTCAGATACCCCAGCCTGAGCCTGCAATGAGGATAAGCACTCTTCGTTTGGCTTCTTCTCTCCCATCTTTTGAAAGTGAAATACAAGAAAAGGGAGTTCCAGCCCCCCCACTCTCACCACTCTTAGTATCTTTCTACTATACACAGGAAATTCGGAGGTAGAATTCTTTCTCCCCAACCCCAGGGATATTTATATCTACATTTACTTCCTGCCCCAGGATTCTTCATATCTTTACAGGGCTCCTTAAGTGCTTGAGAAGCTAGTCGCATTCACAGGGTGGGACCCTATATCATAAAGTGTAGTAATACTATGTGTGTTTTAATATGACATATGCAAAAGCTTGACTTAGTCATGGCCATATATGAAAAGATAGTAGGCTTAAGAAAAAAAGACAAAAGATAATTTTAGCTTCCAGGTTTATATAGAACCATCACTTTAAGATAGATATATTGTAATAGGAAGAGGGAATGGCAAATGACGGAAGAGTATTGTACAGCTTCATTTTATGAGGAAAGAAGGAGTTGTCATGATGATCATTCCTTCTTTAGATGTTGTCCAAACATATCCTCTGGGAAACAGTAGTTAGACATGTGCCACTGGTGTGGTTCATTGTGGATGGGACATATAAATACAGCTCATGAAAACAGTGGTCAGAATAGTATCTGTAGAACAGACAGAGGTAAGTAAGAACTCAGTAGATGGATAGGATTGGTTGGAGAGATTTAAATGCAGTGAAGTTAATGAAGTGGAAAGTTTTTGATCTTACTCTAGGTAAGAGAGAGGTGGAAGAAGAGTTTCTTCAGGTATGCAAGCTGGGTTTCTTTCTGGGGTGAATGGGGCATCTTTATATGTGGAACAGTTGCTAGCAAACAGAATAATTTAAGTGCATATACAATACCTCAGCTTTTAGGAAGCAGATTTTGCCATGCTTATTATGCGAGGTGTTCAGGACAGAGTATAAGATATGATTATGCCCGACATGCATATTTTATTGAAGGGTTGAACTGAAATGTTTTGAATGTGAGTAATAGGAAATGTACTGGATTGGGAATGGTAGGGAAAGTTGTTGAAAGTGTGTTGAGTAGAATTGTTGGTATAAAAGTGAAAAGGGTTGGATGATGCAGAAAGTTCATTACTGACTTGGAAGAAAGAGGATATATGACATGAAAGAATGCTGAGGGACACTTCTGTTGATAGGTTAAGTAATGTTTTTTGTCTTGGTTGGGATGATAAGTTTTTCTGTGACTACTTGTTTTACCATTCTTCTTTAAAACTTTTTCATGCCTTTAACTTTTCAGTAAATTGAATTGCAAATTATGTATTATTTCTTTCGCATCACTGTACTTTAGGTAAACTTAATTACTCTTTTTACATATCTGGGCCTAGAAAATATAGTATCAGCTGCTTGTCATCCTTTGTCCACTGTCTGCTCCTGTACCTTTACTTCATGCACTTGGGTGGTTTAAGTGATTGCAGGTTTCATTTGAATCATATGATTTAGGGTGGTTACAGAGTTAACTTTTGTAAATGAACCCTTTAGTTTTCCTTATTTGCTTGTTAGATAGTATTGCCAGCAGTTATATTCGGTATAGTTTTGTTTAAGGAAAGTAGGAAAAGTAGTTGTTAAAAGAAGAATATGCTGAAATTATTTTTGCCAATGATATTAATCTTTTTCAATCTTCAGGTATTGGCTATCAATATTCTTGGACGTTTTCTGCTGAATGCAGATAAGAACATTCGTTATGTGGCACTGAATACACTGTTACGGGTTGTACATGCTGATAATTCTGCCGTCCAGCGTCATCGCTCTACCATCTTGGAGTGTTTAAAGGTAATAACACGAGAGATTTTGAAGGTAACTTTTTTTATCTGATTTGATTTGACATTTGACAGTGCTAGCCCTGCTGTTGTGATTTAATTACAAGTATATGTCCTGTTTTCTAGAAGTAATATTTTTCATATTCAGTAGCTTCTCATGGTATAGTTTTATTGAATGGAGTTGATGCTTTGAATGATTAGGTTATGATGTGTGCAAGGGATAGAGTGAATTGGAGCGATGTGATACACATGGAGCAACTTTCTGCCATTGGGCTTAGCCACGGCATATTACGCAGTCACGGGATGGTGGGGAGGGGTTTGTAGGCATTATTGTTGATAGGCAGCTCTGGATTTAATGCATTATACATGACAGCTAGAGAGTGGATGTGGGTGGACGAGGCCATCTCTTTGGTTTTCTTGGCATTACCTCACTGATGCATGAAATGGCTCACATGAATGAAAAAAAAAAAATTACTTCCTGCCCTAGGTGTCACTTCAGTCTTTATGAGGCTTCTGCAGCACTTTAACGTAGTAGTTGGTAGGCAGCTAACGACCAGGAAGGTCTACTAACAGTACTACCTGCCTGGGTACTGGGAGGGTTAGTTACAGCTGCATGGTAAGCCATCACTTCAATGATTGTCAAGTTGCACTCCTCTGACCCAGGTAGCTGTTTTTTCTTTCTGCTTCACCCACATGTGATCTACTGGAATTCTGTCCACAGACACAGAATCTCTCCTTGTCACACATAACACTTGACAAAACTAAACTCACACAGCTCATTCTTCGTAACTCTAGATTTTCCTGTGCTGAGCACTATGTGCTAGCCCTGCCTTTTGGCAGAATGGTAGGAGCAGTAGATAGAAGTAGGTGGGAATGTTTAGTTAGGATCTTTAGGTAGAAGTAGTCAGTAGGAATGTTCGGTAGGAACCTCTGCCAACACTGCTATACTTGCCCTCAGCCAGTGGCCTGTGAAGGGTGAGGCACTAAAGGCTAAGAAGCGGTGCTGGAGTTCACCATTATGGAAACTCTTTTGCCATGGCCACCCCCTTGAGGGAGTTCCAGAAAGGAACAGGCATTAGAGATATAGATAGATAACTATAGCCCCTGCTGATGTGTGAAACATCACCTGTGGCAAGGCTGTTAAAGAGATTTGGTCGCTGGATGTTTGTCTTCTATCTTTTTATGCATATCATTCCTTTTGATATTATAGTTACTATGGTGTTTTAATAGTCTTCCATGCCTGTCTTGCCAGTAGGAAGTTATTTCCAACTGTAGGTAGATTTTTCAGGATGATAAACCTCTCCTGCTTGCATGCTAGAGAATAGCCTTAATGGTGTCAGTGTGCGCTGTGAAGGATCTTTGAATACTTTCTAATTTTACGATTTCAGCCACCTTGTATGTTGATGTTAGCACAGCAGTGCTCTGTTTATGAGGGAACTAGTGTCTTGAAGAGTGTCATTATTGGTTTTTTGCTTTGTTATGTTCACTGAAGGTAAGGTCTTGCGACATCATTACTCAGAAATCTTTCACATAGGTCAGTTTAGATATGAAAGTGTCTCTGTCTGTTCGATATTCTGTGCTATTCTTCATTTCTTCATTTTCTCCCAACTGAAGAAGTTAAAACTTAACCCTTTTGAGAAGCATGTTGTTCTTGGTTGCCCAGTGGAAAACTTTGTCTAAATGTAGCCTTTTGATGTGCTCTACTGATGATATTTGAACTTATTCAGTTTCAATACTTTATTCCTTGATAGAGGAATCGGGATTCTAGTGCTGTCACTAGGTACCCTTGTACAATAATACCAGAAGCATCTGGCAAGTGTCGCGAATACATATGAATATAACAAAGGGGCTTAATAAAGCCTAAGAAGTTGGGATATCCTGCTTTTCTTTCTTGTACACTTCCCAATCACAAGCATTCCCTCCATTTTACATATTCATCATCTTGTTGCATTTATAGATAAGGAGAAAGTGTAGGGTAGAGTTTACGTAGATGTGTGGAGGAAAGTGTTACATATATACGGTTTAGGAGGAAAGCTGCTAGAAGCAGTAAGGAATTTTTATCAAAAGGTTAAGGTATGTTTGCAAGAAGGAATAGAAGAGAGTGAGTGTTTCCAGGTGAAGGTAGGTCTGTGTCGGATGTGTGATATCACCTTGGATGTTTTATCTGCTTCAGGATGTGGAAGCGAGAGAGTTGGATGCAAAAGTCTTGGAGAGAGGGAAAGGTCTCCAGTCTCTCTGGGATGTGGTGGCCAGGGAGATGAGTAATTTACTGTTTGCTGCTGAGATGGTGCTGTTGACAGTTTTGAAAGAGAAACTGTGGTAGCTGGTTTTTGAGTTTTGGAGAGTGTGTGAAATGAGAAATTTTGAGAGAAAATGTTAATACCAAAGCAAGGCAAAGTTTTACATTGAAAAGGGACAAGTTAGTTGGAGTGCAAGTTTAAATAGAATTAACCTGGAGGAAGTGGAGTGTTTCAGATACCTGGGATAGGGCTTGGCTTTAAATGGAACCAAGAGAGCTGAGGTCAGCCATAGTGGGTGAGGGGAGTAAAGTCCTGTGTGCATTGAGGAGTATATGGAAAGAGAGGTCACTTTCTGTGCGGACAAAGATGGTTATGGTTGATGATATAGTAGTCCCAACAGTATTGTGTGGATATAAGGCGTGGGCTTTAGATCAAAAAGTATGGAAAAGGGGTGTATGTATTGAAAGTGAAATGTTTGAGGAGACTATGTGGTGTGGGGAGGGTTGGTACAATATGAAATTATAGGGTAAGAGAGGTATGGTAGCTATAGGGTGTATGTGAGAGCTGAAGAGAGTGTGCTGAATTGGTGTAGACATATGGAGAGGATGAGTGAGGGGAGGATGACCAAGAGGATATACATGTCGGAATTTTAGGGAATAAGAAAAAGGGGAAACCTAGGAGGTGGAAGGATGGAGTGTAAGATGCTTTGAGATGTTGACACCTGGACATGCAGGAGGGTGTGAGGTGTGCATGGAATAGAGTGAACTGGTGCTATTTGGTATACAGGAGGCAGTGCTTTGTCAGTGGGCTGAACCAGGGAGCATACAAAGTGATTAGGCAAAATCATGGAAGGTCTGTGGGGCCTCGTTGTGGATACTATTGATATATCATACATGACAGCTGGAGAGTGGTTGCACTTGAATGAGGCAATTCTTCATCAGTTCTTGGTGCTATTGTTCCTTCTGTGTTAGTAGATGTATGCTTACCACCACCCTCTTGTTTCCCATTGTCCCAAACGTCTTGCCTGTTATACTGAACAGACTTATACCTTTGCATCATGGCATACAATATTCTCATTATTTTTCAGGATGCTGACATTTCAATTCGGCGGCGAGCAATGGAGTTGTGTTTTGCGCTCATCAATGGCAATAACATTCGGACTATGATGAAGGAGTTGTTGACGTTCCTAGAGAAGGCTGAACCAGAGTTCAAGGCTTCATGTTCATCCAAGTGTGTTTTGGCAGCAGAGAAATACTCTCCTAATGTTCGGTGGCACATAGATACACTTCTTAAAGTTGTGGAAGCTGTAAGCCAAATTCTTTTGTTTCTCTTTCAGTTACTTAAGCTAATAGATAATCCATATAAAATCATTTACATCCCAAAACATTTCATTTTAATGTCCAAAAGTTTATGGTCATATTTATCAGATACATACATACTCATGGACAACTAAATTATTGCACCAATTTCATCTTGGCAGGCTGGAAATCATGTACCAGATGATGTTGTGTCCTCCACCATACAGTTAATATCTGAGACACGATCAGAACAAGCTTATGCTGTTGGAGAGCTATGGCGGCACCTAGCTGTTGCTCAGTTGGAATTCCAGCCAGTGATCCAAGTAGCCACCTGGTGTATAGGCGAATTTGGAGATTTGTTATTAAGTGGTATGTTCTTTGTAGTGCTACCTTTTTCAGGCAGTGACCTAAGGTGCTATCCAGTTATTACACAGTCAATATCCTGTTCATATGTATACACTGTGCTGGTTTGTTATGATTACCTATTCTCTGCTAGCCTATCCTGCCGTTGCAAGGTAGCATCAGGAACAGATGACAAAGCCATCAAGATGGACCCTCACTTGGCTCCATCTTCTCTTTCTGCATTTAGAAAGTGATGAAGCAGGAGGAGAGGATTTCCAGCCTCCCACACATGGCAGACTTTTCCATGGTTTCCCCTGACTGCTTCATATGCCCTGGTCTTGCCCATTGATGGCACATCTTCCCCTACATACCACATCCCTCCAGTTTACTCCATCCCTTGCATGCTTCCTTATACCCTCTTACATGTTTATGCCCTGAACCTTCAAAGCATCTTCCACGCCATCCTTCCACCTCCCTGGATTCCCCCTTTTACTTGTTCTCTCCTTTTCTTTGCATATCCTCTTAGTCAACTTCTTTCATTCACCCTATCCATATATTCAAACCATTTAGCATACCCCCTTCAGTTCTTTTATACATATTCTTCTTATTACCACACTTCTTTACCGTATCAGCAGTCAGCTTTCCTCACATAGCATATTATCCTCAGATATTTCATTTCCAATGCATCCACTCTCTCTAGAATCTTATCTAAGTCCTTTGCCTCACTGGAGGGACAACTACCATCAAACATACCCATCTTTGCTGTAAAAGACATTTAATCTCCCTTTCCACTTATTCTTCAATGACCTTTTTCCCTGCACCTACCTTATGGTGCACTTCAGCTCTCATGATTCCATTTTCTACCTTATCAACTCCCAGGTATTTAAAAAACTTCTTTTCCTCCAAGTTCTCTCCCTTCAGACTCACACTCCAACTGACATGTCTCTCTCCACAGCTAAACCTAATACACTTGATCTTATTCCCATTTACTCTCAACTTGCTCCTTTCACACACACTAAACTCAGACACCAGCTTCTGCAGCATCTCGCTCGAATGTGCCACCAGCACTGTATCATCACCAAACAACATCTTACTCACCTTCCAGGCCTCCTACCCCCTGTCAGACAGTGTACTTGCTCCTCTCTCCAAGACCCGTGCATTGATTTCCCCCTCATCCTGTCCATAAACAAATTAAAGTCATGACATCGGGCACCCCTGCTGCAGCTCAACTTTCACATGGAACCACTCATTATCCTCTCTTTCTACTTGGACACATGGCTTATTCTTTTGATTAAAACACTTCATTGCTTCTATTAGCTTTCATCCCACACCACATTTTCGACAGAGCATCTCCATCAACCCTATTAAACTCTTTCTCCAGATCCACAAATGCCACATAAAGTCCTTCAGTTTCTGCAAGTATTTCTCACACACATTCTTTAAAGCAAACACTTGATCTGTACATCCTCTCCCATTCCTGATGCCACATTATTCCAACCCAGTCTGAAACACTGTACATGCCACCATACTTTATCACCAGTCATCTTTACAACTTTACTAGGAACAATCAGCAAATGTCTACCTTTGTAATCTGAACATTCACTTAAGTACCCATTGCCTTTATTCATTAGCATTTTACAGGTACTCCTACAATCCTCAGGCATCTCACCATTAGTAGTAAATACATTAAAAATCCAAACTAACCTCTCAGTAACACATTCTCTCATCTTTCTTAAGAAATTCAGCTGTAATCCCATCTACTCTTGCCATTTTACTGCACTTCATCCCATCCAAGGCTTTCACCACCTCTTCTCTTTCCACCAAACCACTTTACGTGACTCTCTCACTTCACATACCTTCACGTCTAAAAATCCTATAACCACTAATCTTTGAAAACATTCATCAGTGCTTCAAAATACCCACTCCATCGCATCCCTTCATTTTCGCATTTGACCCCTTCGCTATTGTTCTGTTTATATTTAGATCACCCATCCTTACATTACTACAAACAGTGATTCGACACATCCCAGGACCCTTCATAATGCAGCAACTACAATGAAGACACTGAACGTTTACTGTTCAGATGCTGCGCACTCCCCACACTTAGATACACACATCATTATTACACTGTATGACCCATGTTCCCACCCATTTGATGTTGCCAACTTCCTGAATGCTGTGGGAATTTCATAAAGATAGGAGGGACTGCTTGGGGTAGATTTGAATGAGAAACTGCAGAATTTGGTGTTCGAGTTTTGGAGAGTGTGTGGAGTGAAAAAATTTTGAGTATAAGTGAAAAGAAGCAAGGTTGTTAGATTTAGCAGTGTAAGACAGGTTGGCTGGGATGTGATTGTTAATGGGGAAAACTTGGAGGAAGTGAAGTGATTTAGATACCTGGGGATGGACATGGTAGTGAGTGAAACATAGAAGTGGAGGCAAGTCATTGGATGGATAAGGAGGATGAAGGTTCTGGGAGCATTGAAGAATGTATAGATAGGTAGGTGTCTATCCAGGAAGACAAAATTGGGTATGTTTTAAGGGTATATTAGTCCCAATGGTATTGTATGAATTCGAGGCATAGGCTATAGATGAGATTGTACGGAAGAGGGTAAATGTGTTGGAAATAAGTTTAAGGACAATATGTGGCGAGAGGAGGGTTGATCGAGTCAGTAATGATAGGATAAAAGAGAGGAGATTATAAGAAGAGTTTGGTTCAGAGTGCTGAAGAGGGTGTGTTGAAATGGTTTAGACAAGTGTAGAGAATGAGTGACGAGAGCTTGAGAAAGAGGATGTATTTGTCAGAATTGGAGGGGACAAGGAGAAGGAGGAATACCAAGTCAAAGATTGAAGGGTGGTGTGTAAAAGATATAGAGTGCTCAGGGTCTGAACAAGCTGGAGGATGAAAGGCATGCATAGGATAGTGAAAATTGAAGAGATGTGGTATACAGGGAGTGATTTGCTGTCAATGGACTGACCCAGGACATAAAAGATAGTGAGGGAAACCAGGCAAATGTCTATGGGGCTTGCTTGTGGATGGGGGTGGTTTTGGTTTCAGTGTATTACACATGACAGCTAGAGAATTGAGGTGAGCAAATGAGGCTTTTTCTTTGTCTGTTCTTGGCACTACCTTGCTAATATGGGAAGAAGCAATTAAGAATGAAAGAAAAAAAGAATACGTTTCTGTTTTTAGTGTAATGGTAGCCCAAAAAAATATTTAGGTACCTAAAGAGTCAACATTTCTTGCAGACACATTGAAATAAATATACAAGCATACTGTGTGATGCTTGGCAACTTGCAGGTAGACCATTATGATAACTTTCTTTCCCTACACCTCAGAGATTTGGAAATCTCCGTTGACTCATGTCTTTCCCAACAACTGTGACCTGGCACATTTAAAGACAGGTTTTTCAACTCCTCCAGAATTTATAAATACCTTCCCCCAGGTTCCTTCTTTTTCCTTTTCATTAACTTCACTATATTTCAAATAAAGCCTGGCTTTAATGTGTAGTTTAGTGTGTGACTGAAGATTTCAATATTATTTGGAAAAAAAATAGTTGGAGGCAGTAAGGAATGTACCTCAAGCAATTGGTTGAGTGAGAGTAAGGTGTCTTAGATGTTTAGAGAAACTGATTGTTGAGAGAAAATGGTAGGAGCTGTAGATAGAAGTAATAGGTAGGAATATTTTGGCAGGATTTTTAGGTAGAAGCAGTAAGTGGGAGCATTAGATAGAATTATTCATTAGGAACATTAGATAGAAGTAGTCATTAGGAACATTAAATAGGAGCCTCTGCAAACACTGCACTGGACTTGCCCTCAGTCAGTGGCCTGTTAAGGATGAGACACTAAAGACTAAGAAGTGGCACTAGAGTTCTTTAGTTATGGAGACTCTGTTGCCTTCGCCACACCTTTGAGGAAGTTCCAGTTGGAACAGGCATCAGAGATATAAATAGATAGATATAGTAAATAAGGGGGTAGCAGGTATTGCAGCATACCTGCAGTGAAAGAAGGTCTCGGTATGATTAAATAGCAGGAAGTAAGCTTCAGGATTGTTTGTGAAGGAATTGGTAGTTCATATCTTCCCTAACTTGTTAAGCAGTCCCACATTAGGAGAAGAGTAAAGGAGACACTGTCTCTGTCTGTCTATGTATATTGCTGACCCCAGTTCCTGGGAACTCCCATCAAGAGGATGGACATGGCAAAAGAGTCTTCTCTTATTCCTGTCCTTACATGCTGCCCTTGCATACACCATTCCATGCATTCTTCCACCATTTTGCTCTGTCCTGTACTCTTCCACTCTATTTCCCCATATTACAGTGGTCTTCCTTTCACACCAACCTCTTTAATTGTATTATCATACACTCTCCTTGTAAACTCCCCATTTTACATTCTTTCCATGTACCCAAACCACCTCAAAGTATTATGTTTCACCCACTCTTGCACTTCACAATTATTTACTTTGCATTTTCTTTCATACAACATCTCTTATACCCCCCTTCATTTCTTCCTTAATTCCATCCAGTCATACCACATGCTCTTCTCAAGTTGCTCATTTCCACATCCTAGATTCTTGATCTCTGACTCATTCCTTGTCCATGTTTTGGCTGCATAAGTCAGGGATAGGACAATGCTGTCCCTTCATCCTTCTTCACTTCCACACTTAAACCTCTAACCTTCATTGTTTTATAAAGGGACCCAGTGACTTATCTACCCAATAAAACACTCTCCCTTATCTCTCCTTCCACATCACCAAACTTAATCCATATAGCTCCTAAATACTTAAATTCTCTCACCTCTTGCATTCATGATCATTGAGTCCTGCCTCATGATCACTGAGTCCTGCCTCATGATCACTGAACCTGCCTCATGATCACTGGTTCCTGCCTCATGATCAGAGTCCTGCCTCATGATTTAGCACACTTTCTTTTTTTCACTTTGTAGAGTTTTGCAAAATCTATACTTACACTCTGTTTCTTTTCAGATATCATTACTTTACCTCTTCTTGCATTTACTTTCAGTTGCCTATGCTTGCTCACATCATGAAAGACACAACCTTTGGCAACTTCTCTTCACTCTCAGCAAACAATAACAGCATCATCCACATGTAGGCTTGCTAGTAGCCACCATACTTCACTGCCACACCCCAATTCTACACTCCCTTTCCCAAGTGTAGCATTCATCTCGCTTACCACTCCATCCATATAGATTTTAAAAAGCAATGGTGACATCAAACAGCCATGCCTTACACCCACATGTATACCAAAACTCTCTCAACTCTCCATCCACTCTTACACATGTATATGCTACTCCATAGAAGGCTTTCACACCATCCAACAATTGTGCCCCTATCCCATACATCCTTAATACATCCCATAAAGCATTCCTCTCTACTCTGGCATGCACTTTCTCAAGATCCACAAAAGCTCCCTACAACTTCTTACCTTTCGCTAGATACTTTTCCACGGTCATTTTCACCACAAGAATCTGTCCAAACATCCCCTACCTTAACTAAAACCCCCATGCTCCTCACTTATTCTGCATTCAGTCACTTCAATCCCACTGTCATTCAACACGTGCATACACCTTTCCTCATATACTTAACAGACATATTCCTCTATACTTGATATATACATCTATAGCATCTTTTCCCTTGAATAAAGAAACAATAATAGCTTTCACCTAATCCTCAGGCACAACCTTTTTTTCCATGCTAAATTTCATATCAAGTGCATCCAGTCTATCACACTTTCTCCTCCATACTCCAGTATTTCAGATTGAATCCCATCCACTCCGGGTGCTTTTACAACCTTCAGCTTCATTATCACCCGTTTTACCTCCCTTCTAGCTTCTTGCACTTGTATCCTCCTCCTTCCATCCTTCATACCCATGAATGAAACAACTGCTTCCTCACCTTCTCCCATGCTCATTAGTTCTTCAAAATACTTTTTCCATCTTGCTTTCACTTCCTCGTTTTGATTCAGCAACTCCCCATCTTTATTTCTCATATTAACATTTCCACTTTTACATCCACCTCTTAACTTTTGCACCTCCTGCCAGTATAGTTTCTTATTTTCCTTTAATTTATCATTCAACTTTCTTTCAAAATCTTCATCTACTATGTCTTTGCTTTCCTCTATCAGCTTCTTAACATTCTGCTTACACATCTTGTATTCTTCCCTCCTCCTTTGTTGAACTTTTGCTGATACATTCCTTTGGAGCAATCTACTTTATGCCTCTTTCTTCTCATCCACAGCATTCCTAATCTCACAGCCTTGTATCCAGCTACTTATTCTACAACCTTTAATAACATTTCTTTAAATGTTTTACACCATTTACACATGACTGCATCCCTGTATTTACGGCACTTCCATCTAGACTTTCAGTAATCCTCCTTTCACTCCTTTCATACTCCTCACATTTGTTCTGATTCATCTTCTCTCTTGCCAACACTTTTACCTCTCCATTCTTCCTTACACCATACCTCCATTTCTCCCTGATTGTCACCCCTACATGAACTGCAAAATAGTCAGTCTCCACAGAATCCTTTCACAACTGTACCGTCTAGTATAGACTTTCTTAACCTTTTATGCACTGCCTTATAGTCAGTGAAACCCTTTTGCTCTTCTTCTCCATCATATCTCATCTCTGTATACCAATGGATCATCTTGTGGTGAAAAAAATGGTGTTTGCACAGACATCAACAACATAACTTCCATTTTCATTTAATTCAGGCACTCCTTATTCACCAACTATTTTACCAATTTCTTCACATCCCTTATTTTGTATTCATATCACCCATTTCAACCAGCTTTCTCTCCTTTTCAAAAAACTGTATGCAGTCATTCAAATTTCTCCAGAAATTCATCATTTCATCCTTATCTCACACGGTCTTCATATTCAGGGGTGCATATACTCGTACCCAGCGTACTTTACAATTCCAATCTCTCTCACCCACACCATTCTTGATCCATTCAATCCATACTTTGTAACACCTTCCCATACTCTCATTAACAGCATAATTTTAAACATCCTTCTTTCCCTCTTCCCTGATGATTTACATTCATTCCCTTACATACCACTAATCCTTCCATGCCCACCTATAACCTGCACTCATCATTTCCATTTTCACTCCATACACCCTCAAGGATATGTGTTACCCCAATCCCCAGCATATCCATACTACAACTTTTAAACTTTTCCACAAACTCCCTCCTTTTAAAAAGCCTCACCAGTCATCCCATTTACATTCAGCACCATCACCCTCAGTCGCTCATCCCTTTTACTCCCTGGCATAACTGGTAGACCCCAGTGCCACTACTTAGTCTTTTGTGCCTCCCCCTTGACGGGCTACTGGCAGAGGGCAACTCCAATGCATTGTTTCCCAGAGGCAGCAGGGCTTCCATATTGTCCAAAAATCTAAAAATCCCAGTACACCTCAAGTATTTGTCTTTATTTAAAAAGAAATTACTACTACTATTTCCCTGATGTAGCTGGGCAACATCTTCCCCTTCTGTTCCACCTCTAAGGGTGTAATAATGAGGTCGTCACAAGAAGTCAGGGTAATACTTGGATACTCCAGAAGACTAGAGTGTCCCCTTGAGTCAATGAAATTCAAAATGTTTCTCAATTTTGAGTCTTCACCACTGTAGCAGCACTTCCTAATCTCATTGGTTATGATATTACCATGGCTGGCAAATATTAGAATAGGTTTAGAATGCATAAATTAGGAATTTTTGGCAAGATGTTCATATCATACAGTAGGCCAAATTACAATATGCTTCTTAATTTGAAGCACATGGTTTAGAGGAGGGCAGCAAAGATGATACCAGAAGAGAACTGAATTTAATGAAAGGATAAGGCTAGAAGCTTTACTTTTGCCCATATTGAAAGAGAGAAGAGTGAGGGGTGATCTAATCATAGTGTTTGTTTTCTAAAGTGTGATGTAGACTAAACAGTTCTTTGAAAGATTTAGGGTTAGAACAACCATATGACATAACATGAAATTAAGGAAGAGACTTGTTATAAAAGGCTCAGAAAAGTACTGTATAGTATAAGAGTGAGGGACGAATGGAATAAATTTGATCAAGGATGTGGTAAATCTGGACAGCACAGAGAATTTTAAAAGGTTGTACAATAGTAAAGAATGTTAGAGAGATGGGGCCCCCTGCTCGTGTAAAACTCCCTTCCTCTGCATTAGAAATAGGTGCTTCAAATGATTTGATGTTTACATGAGGACTGCTGGTAGGTGGGATATGAACATATTTTGCCAGTTGTGGGACAGGAATAGTGTTTTGCATGACATTATGATAAGTGGAATAAGTGCAAGATTCCTTTGAATATTCTGACACAATGTATTATTAAAACAAGATCGTTTTATATATTAAAGATGTAAAGGTAAAAGTTTTCTTCCTTCAAATCTGTTGCAAGTATAAAGCATACATGTCACCAGTGTAATTGTACCTTAATTCTCAAGTGTGAATCAAGTTGAAACATTTCATGTTGGGGCATAGGTGTACCATGGTTGTTGTAGATTGTAGAGTTTTGAAAGGAAAAGATAGGATCATTGAGCAATGGTTAGAAAATTGAAAGGAATTGCCTATCCAAATTGTACTTGTTGATTTTCTAAGAAGCTGCATGGAATGTGAGTATTTGTGCAAATCATATATTTTATGATTAATATATAATACTTTTAGGGCATTGGGAGGTTAAGAGACCACAATTATGACTTTTCAGGACAAGCAGATGTAACTGTGGTGGAATCTGAGTTGATAGAAGTTTACCAGAAAATTCTGTGGTCTTCACAGTGTTCCATTACCACAAAGGAGTATGCTCTCACCTCATTAATGAAACTTTCTGCTAGGCTGAATCATGAAATTGGGTGAGTTTGCCAAATATTTCTTAAGTATAAAGGTTGTAGTGAAAGAGAGTTGCAGTCATGATAAAAATTCTGTTTTAGATAAATTAAGACCTTAATGGTCCATAAGTTTCAACACATCATTAATTTGTATATCAGGAAAAAATACACAAGATATATGTTTTATTTTGAAGTATCATCTTGATTGTGTACTAAATTGATTTTGAAAATGTCGGTTATTACTTTGGAATTATTTTTTGTTGTTGTGATTTAAGAAGTTGGTATATAATTTAATAGTAATGAGTAATCCTTGCAGAGCACCTATACTATTTACATTTTTGCATGGTTGTGAAATGTGTATTTTTGGACAGATTTTTACTGAAATTTTGTGTTTGTACAGGTCAATACAACAAGTAGTTAGTGCATTTGGGTCTCACCTTAACATAGAACTACAACAGAGAGGGATAGAGTACAATCAGCTCTTCACTAGACATAGGTAAGTTTATCGAAAAATCTTAATGTTATTCATTCTGTCTTAAAGCAGCTTAGTTACATCTCCAGCTCAATAGACATGTTTCCCATGGGCCTTCCATCATAGTTTCATTTTTGGTGTTCATATTAGATGTAGGAAATCATCTTGTCTCTCCATCCAGTCTCCAACTCTGCTCTCATTTATGTAGGTTGGATTAAGTACATAGGCCTTTGCAGCAGAAGTTAGTCCTGTTCACATAGTTCTTATTCATCTGATTTTAACCATCACTTCGGACAATGGGATATACTTGTTCCTTTCGCATTTTGAAAGCAAGTGTTTATATCGTAATTGTACAGCTGCCTCCACTCCCAACTGGGACAGTTATAGTTGTCAGTCCCCTCTTTCCATGAGGTGTGAACCCAGGGAATATCAACTTATTACTTCAAAGATTTCATAGGTGATATGGAGTAGGGGAGCAGGAGATGACTGGGGCCAGGATGTGACAGGGTGACAAGGAAAGGAGGAAGAGTGGAGAGGGGTGAGGGTGGAGTACACTGATAGGTGACACCTACATACAACACAGTATTTGATGAAGAAAATATAGAAGTAAGAAGGAATAGCAAAAATGCTAAGAGTTATGTTAATCTCAAATCAAGACCTTGTTCGCAGCTTGTGCAAGAGGTCTGAATTATTCATTGATAATGCAACTCATACATACCCCTTTAATTAAGCACACAGGCACACACATACTTACTCATAAGCCATGTTCCTCCTTCTACACACTGAAGTACATGTCACTAACTTAAGGATGACCTTTACACCATTTAGGTTTGTCATAATGAGTAGCTCTTACAATCTATGTAGTAAGTAAAGGAGGCATTTGAATAGTTACCTAACCATTCTATTCTCAATATAATTATCCAGGAAGGTGTCAGACATGTTTAAGTATGTATAATGAATATGAAAAGATAAGATAAAGAATATGAAAAGGGAATATCATTTTACAGCACATCAATTGTTCCATGTTATTTTTCAGAGTTTACAGCCTATAAGAAAAGTATGGTGTTTGCTATAGGATGGCAGAGTGCATGGTGAGATGTTGTTATGTCAGGAAAAGGATGAGATCAGCACTGCACAGGTGCACCAATATGTTGTTCTAAGAAATCTCTCTCTCTTTTGGGAATGTAGATACTATATTGTGGTGGTTTACGTAGAATGCTTCACATGCCCTAATTCAGTCCATTTGAAAGCATGTCAACCCCAGTATACCACATCGTTTCACTTCACTTAATCCCATACACATCTTTCACCCTCCTGCATGCTTAGGTCCTGAGCACTTAAAACCTTTTTCATGCCATCCTCCCATATCTAATTTGGTCTCCCCCATTCTCATAGTTCCCTCTACTTTAGGCTCATTTATCTTCTTTGTCAACCTTTTCTCACTCATTCTCTCCATATGTCCGAAACATTCAGCACATCCTTCTTTGCTCTCTCAGCCACACTCCTTTTATTACCACACATCTCTCTAGCACCTTTATTACGTCCTGAATCAAACTACCTCTTACCACATGTTGTCCTCAAACATCTCATTTCCAAAACATCCACTATCCTCCATTCCTCACATCCATAACTATTGTTGGGACTACTATACCTTCAGTTTGCCCTTGCTGATAATGTTCTCTCTTCTCACACAGTCTTCAGTGCTCTCAAAACCTATGCCCACCTCCCCCAACCTATGGCTCACTTCTGCTTCCATATATTTATTTATTTATTTATTATGCTTGATCACTGTTTCCCGCGTCAACGAGGTACCGCCAGGAAACAGACGAAGAAAGACCCATCCCCCCGCATACACACATATATACATACTTGCACATATATGCACAGTACTTATATATACATACCAACTTATATACATACTTACACATACACATGCATATACACATGTACATATTCACACTTGCTTGCCCCCATCCACTCCTGATGCCACCCCGCCCC
>JAYMFT010396823.1:0-19244 GCA_038088735.1 Panulirus argus
GGTGGATGAACAGCTGGGTTGACTGTGGACCGACTGCCGCAACCAGGATTCGAACCCATGCGCTCGACCCTGGGCGGTCCGTGAATGTGACACGGTCAGGGACGCTAACCGCTACACCACGGAGGCCCATAAAATTATGATCATGGCCCTCACTGTCACTGTCACCACAACCACCACTTCTGTCAGTACTACCACCACAACCGTAAACACCGTTGCTTGTAGAAACAACTCCCTCTACCATAACCACCTCTTCTATAACCAATGACGTAACTTGCGTCGCCTCCTTCTTACACCACTGAAACACCGCTTCTTCAACCACTGACGTCGTTCCAAGTGGGGAAGAGAAACAAAGAGCCACTGAGAAAATCTGCGCTGTGTATTTCCTGAACCGTAACAGCTTTGGTTAACATCCTGGGATAAACAGTATTAATGGCACTCCGGAAGAAGGTAAAGAATGGTTGATATGAATCACGGGAAGGAGAGAATGCGAGGAAGATTGCTCCTGGGGCTCTTGAGTTTCAGCAAGAGGAATAGGGAGTAATAAAGACGGGAATGCAAGAGGCATAAGGATAATGGAAACAGATCGGGATCAAGAATGAAAAAGATTGGAACAGATGGCATGAAGAGAAAACGACGTATTAGAGGAATGAAGAAAAGGAGAAGAAAGAATGGGATGAAATATTGATTTTACAAGACTGGAAATAACAGGATTTTGAATCAGGGACAGATGATGTTTCCAGACTGGATTATTGTACCAACATTGCTGAAGAGAAGATACAGAACAGTAGTAGAGGGAAGGAAACATATCTCTCTGGACCCAAGGCACTGGAAAACAAGATGGGAGGGAAGAGATATATCAGTCTAGGTCCAGGATACTGGAAAACGAGTGTAGATTCAGGGTACTGGAAGATAAAAGAAGAGGGGGGAAAGATGTATGTATCTACATAAATGAGATCCACAGTTTACCAGCAGCCAGCGGGGTAGTAGTCAGGGAAAAGGCTTTTCCATACGTGTCTATCACTGAAGATCTTGGTTCGCTCCTCTCTGACACCTTCCCTCCCACACCCGTGTATTCCTTTTCTCTCTTTCCCGTTATACCTATTCCACTCATTCTCGGTCTGCCTCTCTCCGCCTTTCCATTCCCCTCACTCGTATGATATTACTAGTCGAACTTTTCCTTTATGAACCACTACTCTTTAATTTCTTTCACGACAATGGCCTCGAGAGGACACGGTGGTCTGTTGCTCTTTGCAGCAGTTCTGTGCATTCCCATCGTATCTTTAATCCTCAGTGTATACTAACACCAGCCCGAACACTGGAAGACAAGAGGAGAGTGGAAAACAAAAGGTGTTACTGCCCGTTGCGCTTCCTCAGATGTTACACTCCCACAGATTATTTTTTTGTATCTTATTTCTTCAGCGCAATTCATAATAAGCGCAGTTTCAACCACGTCCACCAGGTGGGGAGAGGCTGTCTCGAGAGAACTGAGACGAAACCAGATATTCCGGCAGTGGATGCAACGCCTCTCACCAAATTCGTGGTCTTGCTAGACCCCACCTTGACACTATCGTCCATAATTCGCGAGTCGGGGTTCAGGATGACCCGTTCCGTATTTGAGCGAGAGATTCCACCATCCGCTCCCAGAATGCTGGGGAGAAGACGTTGGGAGTGGGGTGAGAAAGGAGGAGGAGGAGGAGGAGGAGGACTACTGTTGGCTGCGGAGGACTTTGATATCGTGGGGTCGTGCTACCACAGCTGTGGCACTCAGCAGAGAGAGTGGGTGACTATATTGAGAGAAAAAATATCTTTGAATGAGACGTATAAAAGCCACACCCGAATGCAGACTCGTATACATACTTAAAAAAATGTTCATATACATCGACATGCACCTCTAAAGAAATCCGTACATAATCTCATACACACTCATATACATCGATTTTACGCATTCAAGAGGGAAATGCAACCTAGAGTGAGTGGTCCTTGAAATCAAGAATAATGACGAGGCTGTTAATATTCCTCGATCAATATGTCGGTCCGCCAGCCATGCTAACGGGCCAGAGAGAAAAGCTGTGGTTGGGTGGGGGCTTGGCCTGTCCTGGCCTGCCCTCCGAGCTCTGGCCACGGCCAGCCTGGCATTATCTCGGCCGGGAATATTGGCCAAGGGATATATCGGGGGGAGAAAAAAGCTGCCCTGATTTGAGAAAGTGGGTTTTGGGACGATGGGGGAAAAGTTTAGGAACCTTGTTAACTTTACAAGAGAGAGAGAGAGAGAGAGAGAGAGAGAGAGAGAGAGAGAGAGAGAGAGAGAGATGTTGGTAGACCAACATCAATAAAGAACAGTCGTTTATTGAGAATATACACGCTGAAATGTCTCATAATAGATTTCTCTTTTCTTTTTATTTAAATCTAGACCATTCAAATAAGCAAAGAAAAAGGTCTTTCTTACCCTGGACCATTCATATGAATAGAGATTACGGCCTGACCACATCACGTTTTTCCCTGGTGTTCTTCTTATCCTGAAATTTTAACACCACACAGAAAACGGGGACAGTAGGGTTGGCCCTGGAATGCCTTATCAGAAATGCCAGCGGAGACCACGTTCGTGAGATCAAAAGAGATTCGCAATAAATCCAGAATCGTAAAGCCAGATTCCAAGACGGACACAATTCTTTATTTCTTGCAATGTCAGTGTTTCCTTAAGGTTTTTCTTGGAGTTTTGTGCCTCTTCTTTTCTTATCTATATTGTTTTGCTCATGAGAGATATCATTTCCGTCTCTACTTGTTAGTTTTCACCCTTTTATCCAACACTGAGGCAGAAAGTAGATTTTAATCGTCCTGTATTTGCTACTTTATAACCCATTTCTCAGCCTCCCCATCCACACATGCAAGGCCACGGTCTCTTAATGGGTCGTAACCCACTGGCGTCAACCACAACCCCAGCTAAATATGTGAAAGTTTCAAATGTGATTAGGCCTGTTGGTTGCTATATCATCTGCCTTGGGTCAATAAGGACGTCAGTGTCATGCTACATCCATCCATCAGCCGAGTAAAATCATTGACACCCACTTCAGGTTTTGAGGGTAATCCTAAGACCACATACACTCTCACTATGCATGTGGCCCTTCTTCAGGCGGTTTATAAAGACGATGCAATTTCTATAGACTCTCGACAGGTTGATGAAATGGGGAACTCTTCTACCATTCGCTGCCCCGTCAGGCTTCCAAGAACTCCATTCATGACATCCTAGAAAGACACAAGTCTTTTGTACCTCTCACCTCGAGTGACTTCACCAAATTCTTTCCTCGTTAAGCGTTTGGCCTCAACAGGAAACGTTCGCCTTTGCGTTACAGAGGACACATCTCCCTGGATCTGAAATATTAGCGTACATTTGGGAGCTTTTTCACTCGTCTGTATCACCAAGACCACGAGGGGTCCCTACACATTTTAGCAAACTAATGGTTCTTGTTTAATCTTAGGTGTGGAAGGAACTGGAACCGTGATTGTATCAGACGTGTTTTGAAACGAGTTTGATCTGATTCACACCCTTTGCGATTCAACGGAACTCGTATCGTAGTCTGCCTTCTTGTTTTTACTACCGATATGTAAATCTTTTTACCCTTATCGATATCAAAAATCTGTAGGCGTTAATTTTCCGTAGTAGGTTTGTTTCCCCAGCTTAAAATCACCTGCGAATTTTGATATTTTGCAGCTCAGATCATTATTGGAAATCATCAATACATATATATATCACTCATGTATGAGGAATGCGCTCCATGATATGATTCATCGTGGAGAATATAATGAAACGAAGGTGAACATATAGTGAGTAACATACTGCCCAACAGCGGGCAAAGGCTTCGTAGTTCAACTTTATTAAAGAATGAGGAGGAAAATGTTGCTGGTCTTCCTCCATCAGGAGGTCAATTTGGGAGCCGCTTGACAGGTCCAGAGGAACAAAAGCCGTGCGGACGGCGGGGTGAGGTCATGGCCCGCTCGGCATTATCCCGCGCGGGAATATTGGACGCGGGATGTATCAGGTCAGGAGGAGTTCCTGATTAGGACAAAACTGATTTTCTTTTTTTTTTTTCCTTTTTTGAGACCACGGAGGAAAGTCTGGGGAACCCCATTAACTCTACGAGAGAGAGAGAGAGAGAGAGAGAGAGAGAGAGAGCTACATAGATCTTTTGCCTGCATAGATTTTGCGTTCAACCTGACAAGGTAACCAGTCCATCCATCTACTTGTCTGTCTTTCACATACCTGGTGACCCCACGTAATGAACATGACAAAATCTGTTTCCCATTTAGCCCTTGTATGAGGCACCTGAAGTGTCTCTTCCCTCATCTCTCTCTCTTAGCCACAGCGAAGTCAAATACCTTCTGCCATCACTTCCCCACAATCGACCGACTCCTTTCCATCAGCCATGACGTTGCTTCCTTCACTCTGTTTCACAGTTATCGTTTCGACCACTACTTTTTTTCTCTCTCGAGCTCTCTGCTGCGTCCCAGTCGCTAACCTAGCCCACAGCACCCACCAGACACACCTACCCTGAACCTAAAACACCCACCTACCACCTAAAACACCCACCTACCACACCTGCCCTGGCTCATCGCAACACCCACTCTGACCAAAGAGTTTTCCTTAAACACAAGCATAAATCCTTTTTCCCGCGGCTTTCAGAAATCCTATGAATAAATCCTGTATAGTTCCTAAACGTTTTCGCGGGCTCTGGAATAAGGAATCCAAACGAGTCTGAGAAATTTACAGCCCAGTAAATGCTTCTGTTGGGAGGCCAATATTCTGGTATTGGTGTGATATGAAATCATGAAATTGGATGTTTATGTAGAGGGAGACTTTGGTTAGCCTGGGTGGTTTGTGGTTGCCAGAGGGTCGTCGGGAAATTACAAGCTGGGAGGAGGAAGTGAGGTTTGGCTGCTTTTAGGGAGGATGGGAGGGATGGGGGCGGGCGCTGGAAATGGGGCGTGGGTAAAGTGAATGATGGCATAGGTGGAACATGATAGGGTGGTAATGGGGCTGAGTTGTGGGGTTTGAGATAATGGGTGGAATAGGTGCGATGAAGCATAGTGGGACAGTGATGGTCCTGATGAAATGGGGAGAATAGCTTGAGTAGAAGAGGGAAGAATTAGAATACTGGAATGATGTACAGCACTGGGTGCTTGAAGGATTGGCGAAGGGAGAATGAGAAGCTGTGGTGCGGAGCCGAGGAATACATGAGACGCGAATAATGGGTGACTGGGGAGTGATAAATGGCTAAGAGAAAAGAGAAAGAGAGAGAAAGCTGTGCCTTAGGAAAGAGGGAAAAGGGAGAGGCAGCTACAGGGGTTTGGGTAAGAAGGGAAATAGGGCAGATAAGCTGCGGAAGGTAAATTGCTATTCTTCAAGGCAGGTATGGCCAAGTGTTTTAGGCAAGAATTATCATTATTATCATCACTATTATTTACGTAACCATATATATTTCCAAGGAACACCTTTGACGGGGCTCCTGCATCTCTGAGGCTGCACTCCGCGCAGGAGCAGGAAGATGATGAACCCCTTTGGAAGGAGGAGTTTCTTGACGAGACGATCACCATTCCCGTCCATTAACGATGACACACCCTCACCCAAGGTGACCCACCTCCCCCAAGAAAATGTGACCTTACGAAAATGAGCCCATTTTCTGTACAGAAAAGAAAGGCAGAAGAGATTATTTGCAAAGAGAAGAAAATATGTTAATGACGAACGTCAGGGAATTTTCTTAAGGCTCATGTTTAAGATAGTGCGAAACGGGACAACGTCTTTGAATAAGAAAGGGCGAAGAAAATAAGAAAGGCCAAAAGTAGAGTTAAGCCGAGATGAAGACTCTGCTTTGCTATGATTTCGAAATATTTTTCCTTTGCATTCCTCAAGTAAAAGTCACTTTATGTGCAAGCTCCACTCGTGAAGGAAGATCGGGAAAGAGATTAGCGGGAACAGCTTCATAAATATTCCTGTGTTGGTTCAACTCGGAGAATGGTTCCTGTCTTGTCTCATGTTCCACGTCCGCCAGCAGGGGAAGCGTTGGAATGAACTCGAAGTATTGATCGCGAATTATCTGGAATTTCCAGAAAAATTAGAGGAAATTAATTCGAGAGTTCCTGGAATATTTTTTTTTTCTTATTCAGAGAAGAGGATTGGGAAGGGAAAGGCAATGAGGCGTGTTGAGGAAGGAAACCTTTGGGGCAAAGCCGTTGAGGTTTACTGATTGGTTTATTGGTAAAACTTTTTTTTTTTCGAAGTTTTCCCTTTCAGCGGGGAAATACAGTGAGGGTGTCCCTCGGCGCTACTTGTGGAGGACGAGGGTTCTGGCCACTTCCATACCCTAGGTGAGGCTAGGCTGTGGAAATTAGCTGATGTCTCGAAACCATTCACGATTCTCTCTCTCTCTCTCTCTCTCTCTCTCTCTCTCTCTCTCTCTCTCCCTTCTCTTTTCTGTCTTCTTCTCTTTTCTTTGTACGCCCATGAACCCTACCGCTATTCAGTGGACGATCATGGTCAAATGAACAGTTAGTTTAGGACCTTGCACGAGTGAGCACCATGGCCAGGAGCAGTCTGTAAAGGATGGGATCCAAATGCTGGATAGTAATGAATTGCTGATCATCACTATGTAGAATCAAACATTATTGTAAGATAGGTGACAATTACTCTAGAAAAAAATCTGATGGAATGAATAATATACTCAGAAAATATTTAACAGAACTAATTGAGCATTCAGTTATAAAGAATGAGACAGAAGAAGAGGTTGATTGCAATTTTATGAAACAAAATATGAAACTAATTTGGGCACCATTTAGATGAACGCCTTAAGAGAAGAAAGGATGAAATGCGAGAGAAGAAGCAAGTCAGTCTGAATCCAAACGCGAGCAATGAACAGAGCGTCAAGAGTCGAGAATTCCACGAACCAAAAAAGCGAAGCCGTGTCAATTTGCCTCACAAAGCTACATGGTAGTCATGTAATGACGGAGCCGGAAGGCGTCCAGAGTTATTTGTAGTTTCGAACTGGGACGAGTAACGAGTGAACCGGGTTTCATTGATCATCAGAAAAGTAAAAGAAGAAAAAAAAGTCGGTCAGTATGCACGCTATTACCGAGAGCTCGGAAGTGTCGGTACGCCTGTTCGGTACGGTTTCGTTCGTCACAGACCTGCAGGGGATATAGGTGATTTGTTTTGGTCTTTCAGGATGGAGCTGGATCATTATGGCTAGCGTGAGGGCCATAGTCTATGATCACTGTGAAGAGGTTCCCCCTACATTTCCTGGCAATTATTATTTCTTTGTTAACTTCTTTTTTTACAAAGGTATAGATTTTTCAAGATAATCTGTCGACATTTTGGTATATCCAGGCTGGGGTGTTTAATTATCAATTTGTGATTTACCAAAAACATTCTACAGTGCTTCCCTGGTTCGACAGATAGTGAGTAATATGAAATAAATCATCATGAAATACAGTAAACATTTGATTATTTCAAAGCTTGATTTCAGATTTTAATATTCCTAAAGTATCAGTTTGATACCAGAATCTTGTTCAGCGTTATGAACTTTTTGAAAAAAACAGCACACCCCCTCACACACACACACACACACACACACACACACACTCATACACACACACACATACACACACACACATATGTATATATATTTATATATATAATCTAAAATCTTGCGATACAAGTATCAAAGATAAGTCAGAAATTCACCAATAACTCAAGTGTCAACAGATGTCCCAGCGGGAATGACTCCCAGAGATGAAACACCCAGCCGAGCAAATGAATGATATAATAACCAAGACTCTAAGGGGCAAAGTTTATATACTTGCGAATAGAACTTTCGACTGTATCGGACGTTCTTGCTGTTGTAGTTTGAAGCCTCGAGCTGCTCGCCTGAGACGCAATTGAGTCAGGGCGAAGCGTTCGTGATTATGGTCAATTTTAAGATGGTGTTGACAGACTCGGTGTATATAATCTGATGCTCTCTTACACAAAGGAGGAGGCAAGTAAACAAGTCTAATGGTTACATGGTTCATATCTTAATGTGTCAGAAAGAGAAAAAAGCAATTCAAGAATTTTACTTATTGAGATAAGCAATTCATGTGTACTGATTGTCTTCTTTCTTAAAATATCTGCAGGTTATTCGAGTGTTTTATGGATTTACTGCTTATGAGGCTCTTTTTTTTTTTTTTTTGCTGCTGCTTTTGTATTACAAATCTTTCTTTTTGCCTTCATACCATTACTTCATGTTTTGTACATTTTTCTGATGTCTTGAAATCATCACGAGTTTAAGACGTATCTCGCTCCTTGGGGATAACCAAGGGTCGTACCGTCGTGTCCAAGGGTCGCACCGTCGTGTCAAAGGGTCGCACCGTCGTGTCCAAGGGTCGTAACGTCGTGTCCAAGGGTCGTACCGTCATATCTAAGGGTGGTACTGTCTTGCTCAAGGGTTGCGTCATCGTATTAATCTTTTCTTTTATGGTATCTGAGATATCACGGGCGACTGAATGCGCTAATCAAGGCCATCTCATTTAAGGTAAATGTACACATACCTCTTAGCCTAAGCCAGGTACCCGGTTCCCCCTTTGAGAAGGATGATGAACAGCTAGATGGACTGTGGACCGCTGCCGCGCCCGGGATTCGAACGTATGCGGCTTCGACCCTGGCCGGCCCGTGAATGCATCTTGGTCAGAAACCCTTAACGCTAGATCACGAAGGCCTATAAACGTTTTCAACAACACGAAGGCACATAAACGTTTGCAACAGTCATGAAAAAGATACTATTTGGCGGTCCGAAAATTTTTTTTTGCCGAATGCCTGAAAGTATTTTGCGGGATCTGAATATTTAATTCGATACATAGTAGTTTATCAACAAGATTTCGAGTATGCAAACTTTCCCGCACTCTGCAAATGTTTATTGTAGTCTCGGGACGATTACCGTATTGTTCTAACATTGTTTGAACATTCAGTGTTGTTTGGCTAACAACATACGTTACAGTAACTAGACATTCAACAGCAACATTCAGCCTTTACACGCGCCTCTAGCACGGCTTTTGAAGTCTGTGCTCTGCCCACATGTTTATTGTAGAGGTACAAAGGGATGAAAAGGACTGTAAACAGAAAAACAGACCATTGGGTCCTTTCGAGGTCCTCTGTTATGGTGAAAGAGACCAGAAAATGGGAAATTAGTGTGGCGAAAGGAGAAAGGCAAACAGACAGCCGTAAAAAAAGATGTAGGTGAAAAACCTATAAATCTTGTACGCAACTAAAGAGGCGCAAGTAATGTCAGTCGTGGATTCGAAGCAAAATATAATCAAGCTTTTGCTTAAAAGATTATAGGAGTAAGTAAGTAAGTTAAGTAAGTAAACAAGTAAGTGAGGAAGTGTATGTGTGAGTTATTGCTGGGGTTTCGACACCCTTTCCAGGGTCGTATGTTATTTACAACTTCCACCACGTAAATCCAGAGAGACACATGCTTCGTATGAATCATGTCTCATCTGTACTCGAGCTTGCCTTTCGTTCATTCCTCATGTCCCTCCATGATATATGCTTGTTTCAGTGTCTTGTATTCCAAGGTTCTCCTCCAACGGTCCTCTCGTCTGAACTCTCGTGATTTCTCTCTGCTCTTCTCTGGTTTTCTGTAGTTCCCATTCTCCTCTGTCTCCCACCGCCTGCTCTTACCGTAATCTTTCCTTCCTTCTTCTTCTCTCTCTCTCTCTCTCACACACACACAGACGTGGCGTTTCTCTCCTCTGTTTCCCTGGATGGCGCGTGTCAGTTTTTTTTTGTCGTTCTGATTTTTTTTTGTCTTATCTCTTCCCTCCCCATCCTCCTCTTTGCCTTGTTTCTAACTTTCTTCCTCGGTTTCATTCATCTTTTCCATCTTCTCTCGATTTTCTCTCCCGTTCCCCTGCCTATCCTGCTTTCTCCCCACCCCTCTCTCTCCCCTCTCCTCTCCCCCTTCCTCATAGATATTCAGGCAAGGCTCTCGCCAATGTTCTAAAAAAAAAAAAAGAAAATAAGGGGAAAAAAAAATGTCAGATCAGACTGGGAACCTTAGGAAAAGAATTTCATTTAAAGGCAACTCGAGCTACGTGTGACCTGTTTAGGGAGAAGGCGTCAGTCAGCTGGCTGCAGGGAAATTCCTCAGGGGGGGAAAAGAGATTACTTGTAGGAGGGGGAAAAAATAATTCCCCGGAAAAAGTTAAAGAACTTCCCTATCGTAATGTAAGGGCTCCATGTTAATGGAAAGCCCCTCGAATTACCCTCCCTAGAATTCGAATCTGCTCGACGACCGAGGCAACAGAAAATACAGAGATTCACCAGGCAACAAATGCTGTTGATTCCTCTTCTACAAGATTTTGCAGACTATTTGAGTTCGCATTATATTCACGATAGCTTCTGCTGTTACTTAAAGATTCCGGAAAACGCTCAGTTAGTAGTCTTGTTACTTTTTTATGTCTCTATCGCATTGCTACGTCTCTTTTTACGGGCAGTGTTGTGTTGGGGGAGGCATAATTGAGGAGGTCTCGGAGCAAGGGGCGAGTTGTGTTGCATGCTGGAGGTTGTGGGGGGGAGGAAAGTGGGTACACAGGAGGTGAATAAGTTGCTGTTTGCGGATGACAGTGGCTCCTCTGGTGGTGGACTCTAGCGAGAGAGAAATTACAGAGGACGAAAGTTCTGGGGCAATGTGTGGAAGAAGAAAGTTGGGAAAGTTAGAGCGAACAAAAGTTAAGGTAAAGTGGTGTAGTAAGAGGGGAAGACAGGGTGCTCTACGCGTGAGTTTTAATGTGGAGAAGTTGTGGTTAGCAAGACGACTGAGGTACCCGCGTGTGGCAGCGAATGAAGCCATGGCTGCTTTGCCTGATACCTTGACCAATCTGTAAATTATCTTTATCTAAAATGACTGTCATTTAGTGATGGCAGTAGCTATTTGTCTCTGATAACCTTTGTATATAACTGCGAGTACTTATGACGAATCAAACTATTGCAATGTTTATGGTTACAGTTTATTGAGTGATACAAATCATCTTCGCATGGTGAGCGATAGGAACAGGATTCTACCGGTCCCTTGTAACCTCAAGAGTTGATGGAAGTCGCGGGAACTTGTGAACACATGTCTTTATCTCATGACATAAACGGTGCAGTGAGGAATTTCACCGGACAGACTGATGGGGGATGGTGAAAGTAAGATGTTGTCCACAAAGTTAAGATATTTCCCACAAAGTTAGGATGTTGTCCGCAAAGTTAAGATGTTTTCTACAAAGATTACACACCGTCCACGAAGATGAAACGCCGGCGAGGGTAAAACACTGTCCAGTAAGGTTCGAAACCTTTTCAATAGTCGTAAACAAATGCTCGTAATAGGAGATTCAGACCCACAAGTGTGTCGTTTGGCTGTCATGTTGTTATCAGACTATCGTGAGGTTCTAGCTAACAGTGAGAGGGGTATTACTAGACCAACGCCGGTCATAGGAATTGCACAATCCAGATCCTAGTACTGCATCATCTTTTGCGACGGGGGAGGCACGAGTGTGTGAACGCCCTGCATTGGCCTTCTTACCAACTCTGTGTCTGAGTATGAATCAAGAGTAAAGTGTGACACCATCCACGTTGCGGGTTGTGGGAGTAGCTCTGTTGCATTTCGAGGAGCCTGGAGAGGTGTTCGAACAGAAGACTTATGGAGACTGATAGCTTATGCCTCCAGGTGTGATGTTTTAGGTGTGCCTGTCGAATCAATGAGGAATCCGAAGTTCAGCTTGGTGTATGGTTGACTGTGTCGTCTCTGCGTAGGAGTGAGGTGTATGGATGACTCTGTAGATACCAGTGCGGTGTATGGTTGGCTGTCCGCGTTGTGAACTTCCTCTCAGCGCCTCAATCTAAAGGATCATTACTGAATACCTTCCACGTGAGGGCATTTTAAATGAACACGACACGAGATCTTTATTCCAACAGGATGTAAAGAACATTCTCGTTAGGGACCTTAATTGGCTCTAATACATTTATTTTCTCCTAATTAGTCGTAATTACTCCACAGCAGTTGGGTAATTCAACGACCCGCTAACGTAAGGTTAGAGGTAATTTCTCTCTCTAATGTTTCACAGACTTCCATTCACTTAGACTTCAAGGGAAAAATATTGCTAATTAGCCGTGGATGATTCCATGAACGAGCTACTGTGATTACAGGTACAGGCATAATAGTTTATTGGCTAATGAGTATGAGATAGCCCAATCAAAAAATTACTTCCTCATTTGCAAAGTAATTCAGTTGTTCGTTTTTGCAGCGGAGCCCTAGATTATATTAAGGTATGAAGTGCATTTGAAAGAGGAAATTTTTAAGGTAATGAACCTTTAAAGGCTGGCGAAAATGACTGTATTGTTTTACTATTAGGAATATTTAATCAGTTCTAATAACCTTATTTTTAGACCTATCCCTATTTGTACATTATTGCATATTTGTGATTAGTGACCATTTTCTATTACTGAGTCAGTTACTGATTATCCCGCGTTACTTGTTAATCACTGATCTTGTATACCTTGCATTCTGATTAGTGGTCATTTGGCAAGACTTTGCTAATCAGTGAGAAAGTTGCATATTCTGTATTACCCTGCTAATCAGTGATAATTCTGCGTTCCTTTGCTAATCAGTGATAATCTTGCGTTATTTTACAAATCAGGTTTATCTTGCATATTTTGCATTACTCTTATAATCAGTGATTATCTTGGATTCGTCTGCTAATCGGCAACCGTTTTGTATACCTTGCATTATGATGCTAATCAGTGATATTCTTGCATTACTCTCCTAATTAGTAACCATCTTGCATTACTCTCCTGATCAGTGATCATCCCGTATTACTCGGCTAATCAGTGATTTATATTACGTTACTTGCAGGTTTTGTATTCCTTAGTATTTCCATGTATTCTACTTTCCTTACAGTGAATGTAAAACTAAGCGAATCAAAATCAAGTTCATATGTATGTTTTCTTAAACTCTTGATACTAATTTCGAAATATGACTTTGAATATTTCTGAACTTACCTCTGCGGACGTGCAGGTGCTTCTGGTCTATAGATATGTATTTATCATGTCGGAAAGTACATACGGCACAGGAGTGGAGTACATGATATGAAAACTGTTGCACACCCGTTGGCAGAGAAAATGGAAAGTAATAGTCAAGGAGAAAACTACCAACAGACAACAATATGCAGATGGCGCTGCGTTCGCTAACCTTTTTCAAATGGTATTCTCTATGTATTTTTTATTTTTTTTATCACGCACAAAAAACTCGAAAAAAATTTCTGTAAACTCACTTTTCCCCCCTACTGGCCAGCCTTCATTTCATATTCGGTCAACGATTGGGGGATTTCACCCACGAAAAAAAAAAAAAGAAACACTATGTGTTGTGGTCCAGAATTAGTTCAGGTGTCCTATGAAAAGTAATTTAGAAATACACGAATTAAATGGTGTGTGTGTGTGTGTGTGTGTGTGTGAATAGTGTCGAATACGAGAGAGAGAGAGAGAGAGAGAGAGAGAGAGAGAGAGGGAGAGAGAGGGAGAGGGCACACGAGAGAGCGAGCATAAAGAGCGAGCGAACGACCGACCGAACGCGCGTATATTGTCTCGTGCTGGCGTTGACTTTGACGAGCGAATACCCAGACAACACGACAACCAATGGCCATTACCTCGGCCATTTCATACAGGGTCTTCTCACCATTACCACTCTTTTTACGGTGCAGTTCATCCAATAGCTTCCCTTCCTCCATGGTGCCCCGAGAGGGGGCGTTGACCCTCCGGCTTAAGATATTCGGAGATTCGTCTCGCAACGGTCGAAGCCTTAATTCACTAACTGGTTTTGTGTTCTCCTGCAATTACCGAAGAGGAGCCTTTAACCCCTCGAGTACAACGTTACGACTCATGAGCGCAACGGTACGACCTCTGAGCTGTACGGTACGACGCTCGAGCATGATCATCGTCAAGTAACGACCCTATCTTGAGGAGGACGACTGTGCGATTCTTCTTGGGTGCGGTGGGGTGGCCTGGCACTCTGACCTTATCTTTAAGGAAGGAAGGTCTTGCAGACGAACCCACAGCCATCTTGCACTTCCTACAGTTGACTGCCCGAGTGTCTTCCAGATAAGGAAGAAACGTTCCATCTTTCTCCAGAAGCGCTGGATAAGATAGAGAGAGAGAGAAAGAGAGAGAGGAAGGAGTGTGAAGAAACGTGATGCGAATCTTTCCCTTTCCCTGTCCTCTTCACCAGTTATTCACCTTCCGGCCACAAACCGCCATTTACCGGTCCACAAATTGCCGTCCTTAACCGAGCATCCTTCCCTGCTGGACCAGACCCAAGAGACTGGGGAGGGGGAGGAGGTCTGGTGGCCGCTAACCAGAGCGGGGTATGGATTTCGACCCACAACATCAGCCGCGCTGTAAACACTCCCACTCCAGAAGCAGTGCGGCCCCCACCAATCTAACGGGTTCGGATCCCGGATTTCGGACATGGATATGGCAACTGTGGGTCTTTCCATTTGGAGACTGGTCGATAAAAGGGCACCTGCCGTAAACCCTGACCTATTGCCCCGTCCGGTGGACGTGGCCCTCTTCCTGAGCACTGCAGGAGTCCCGGAACGACAGAGTGGACTCCTGGGGGTAGGAAGTAAGCAAATAAGTAATACAGATGATTGAACAGTGACACCGGTCGGAGATGACAAGCATCAGAAACCGGCTGCATTTGTGGAGTGGTCCATACCTGCCCCCGCGCTGTGCGACAGTTTAAGAAGACTCGCAGCAAACTTTTATGGCCGTGTGCTGCCGCGCCGAGGTAGACGGCCAAGTAGAGCTGCCAAGCGCACGACAAATGGCCACAAAAATTACTCCTCTGTAGAGTTAGGTTCTTAAGTGCACACGCACTTGGAAAGGAAGTAGATAACATGATGAACTAGCGACAGAAAACGTAGACTATAAATCGACTGGAGCGAGACACGGGAAAAGGAGGCAAAGGGGAACGGGAAGATCTCAACAACTGAACGAGGCTAAGAGAAACTGAGAAATCTTACAATGAGCAGAGACCAGGAGGAAAAGATGAAAGGGACTCGACCAGAAAGAACACCGAGAAGAAACGAAATAAAAGAGTAAAAGAGGATGGCAGGATATGGTAAGCGGGATGAATAAGGAATAGGCGGAAAACCTATATGATTGATGATGACTCAACGCCTTGAACGGGTTGGTGAGGGTGGGTGGTGAGGAGGCGAGGGGGAGGAGAGGTGGGTGTCTACAGCAGCACCGGCTTCTCCTCCTCCTCCCCCCTCCTCAGGTCTGGCAGACGCGGCCACACATCAATATGTAGGGCAGGGTCGCCCCCTCTCCTCCCACTCGGTGTCTTGCCTCCAGCATCATCTCCAGACAATGAACGTTCGCCTGTGTCATTATTACGTCGTTACCGTAACAATGAACGTTCACTTGTCATTAAATCGCCGTCACTCGAACAATGAACGTTCACCTGTGTCACTATGACGTCGTCACCCGAACAATGAACGTTCGCCTGTGTCGTTATGACGTCGTTACGTTAACAACAAACGTTCCCCTGTGTCATTCATACTTCGCTACCCTACCATTCATCCGTTCTTAGTACAGGTGCGAGTCACCGTATTTCTTAATACGTGACAATAGTGCACCTCTTCACCTTGTATTCTTTAATGAGATCACCTATTCAGTGATGCACCTATTCTAGCTAAGCGTCTTTTCAGTGATAAAAATATTCAAAGTGATACACTTCCTTCTCCGTCTATACTAAATAACATATTTACGAGAGGTTACAGTACCATATGTGTTCCCTGACTCCATCATCATACTCTATACAGCTTCTGTATTCATAAGATTCTTTTTTACGTAATGAACTCTATACATTCATTCGTCAGCGCCTACCTTATTATTTGTGATGCTACTGAACAACAGTGAACTGAAGGAAAGTGAGGTAAATGTTTCGAACGATGAACGCGTTTGATGCTGATTCACGAAGCAGAACTCGAAGCTTCGGACACAAGAAAGTGGGAAAGAAATGTCACACGACCCTTGAGCAGTCCGGCACTACTTTAGGGTGCGATGGATTGGCTTTTGAGGTCGTCCTTTAAAGGTCAGGTGCAATGTCGCGCCATTATGCCAAGAGTCGTACCGTCGTGATCAGGGGTCGTATCGTGTTGCCTAAGAGTCGTACCCATGGCCCGTACTGTCTCGCTTGAGGGCTTCATCTTGAATGACACGTGGAACGTGAAAGAGGACGATGTTTGGAAAGCCTGACCTTCGCTGCAACCGGGGCCAATTTCGCTGCAGTTGAGCTTAATCGCCAGACCAAGTGAAGTCAATTTTCCCGGGAGAATGCAAGTGACGATTCGATTCCCCGGATAAGATAGGAGGGGGAGCCTGGAGGAGGAGGAGGAGGAGGAGGAGGAGGAGGCGGTTGCCTGGCCCCGGCTACAGTTTCAGGCTGTATTTTATTCTGCTGGTCTTCCGTATTCTGCAGCGTTTCATTTTCTTTCTGTATTCAGGTGTTTTTCTTTTATCGTTTACATTAATTCATTCCGTGTCATCTTCGGCACACGACCCAGTGACTCCTCCCATACGGTGCTACCAGACTCCGCCCGCTGGGAGTGACGCCTCGGGCGAAAAGTCCCCTTCGGCGAGGTTGTGTATCATCATCGTGAGAGGACGAAGAAAGGTGTACAATTTCGTCAGAGGGCTTCTCACTCCAGAGGAGTCCATCCCTTTCCCTGCTACTGATTGCAGCGCAGCCTTGCACTAGGAGCCTCGGATATGGGTGTCCTGTGATCTATTAGAGTGAAAGAAAACCCCTCCCCAAGCTGTAGCAATTATGGCATGAATTCTGAAGTACATCCATGAAGGAACTCATGCAGATACGCGCAGTGGTATCAGAATTGAACATCGGCTTGTCGAGGCTCCTTAGAGAGAGAGAGAGAGACAGAGAGAGAGAGAGAGAGAGAGAGAGAGAGAGGGAGATTCGAACGAAACATACAAACCTTTATAAAGTCAATGAGCGTCTAAGAATCGGATAAAGCTTGAATCAGATTCGCCGTTCTGCCACTGACATCTAACCCGAGAGGTGACGTACCTAAGACAGGGGCTGAATGGCCCCTCCTGGCGGGCTTACGATCGCCTTAACTAATCACCCAAAATTGAATTCGCTGACAAACAAGGTTGCTCAATCCTTATTGCATCTCATTATCCTCCGTCACAGCTGAGCCAGACCGACCGACCCGGTCTGGGAGACACCCGTGATCAGTCTCATTAGGGGCTCGTGTGTTTGTGTGTGCAGACGTGGGTGTTTGCAAGTATGTATACATACATTTGCGTTCGTGTATGGATGCGTGTGTATGTATAGGTGTGTGGGGACGCTGGACCCTTCAGGCGTTTGAGAGCTCTGGAACCATCAGGCGTGAGAACCTGGACCTTCCAGTGAGTGAGATCAATGCACATATGCGCATGTATGTACGAATAAGTGTGTTCATATGTTGACATATGCAAAAACACCACTAGGAAAAGGAACATTAGAATCCTGAGCGCTTATATATATATATATATATATATATATATATATATATATATATATATATATATATATATTTAAATACTAGTGTGTGTGTGTACTTGGAACAAGTTGAGCTCCGTGTAATACCAAAATCATTAAAACACAAGCATGTATATATTCTGTTTAATGAACAGAGGCAGGGTCTCACTGCCGCATATTTACTTATAATAGCCGGTTTCCAGTCTTATTGGCTAATTATATGCAGCTAATGCCCGTTCAGATTAATACTGGTCTCTAGTAATGGCTTTTAAATCGAGGCTGAAATAATCAGCGAGTTTCATATTTTCCGACATTTTCTTTTTTTTAGATAAGAGTGCCTAGATTTCACTAGTTACGCAAGATTTTGATACAGTGAAAGGTTGACAAAGCATAACTGGGCGGTGGGTAGCTTCCCCCATAAGCGAGGGTTCCAAACAAGACATGGAAACGTATGTTGGGCAGATCGGTTGTCTGTAGTGAGGATTCCAACGAATAGATGTCGAAACCTGTAGCGCATATCGGGCGTCTTTGCTAAGTTTTCCAACTTAGGTCAATGCATTCTATGGCCTCTTCCCCATCCCATCTCATTATTACTGTTACAGTGTCCTTCACTGTGAATTAACTTTCGAACATGCATTCAATTCCTCGTATATTTTCTCATCTTCATCTGAAATTCGTCAGCCTGTTAAGTGGCAGTGTAACTGACAGTTTACTCTGGATAGATTTATAGACAAGTTTAGAGTGTCACATGCCTTGTCCACCCGTATTTTACCCTTAATTTCTTTAGAGTGTCGCAGGGGCCATTCCTGGGACCGGTTCTCTTCACATGATCATAACTCACTTGAAATAAACACATAACAGCGACTGGAATATCCACACTCCAAAGCAGCAGTTCTTGGCAGACGAAGCTACGTCCTCAGACGTCTCGAGTTAACCTTCCCTTATCGCCTCAGTGACTCGGTTAAGGAAGGATTTTGTGGCTCGGAGTAGAGGTCATCACGCTACGACCGATGGCAAATGAGGCACCCTCACTCCCGCTACTTCAGGCAATGAGGAGAATTTCCTCCCTCTTACAAGTGTAATTTTTTGGATCGAATCCCATTACCGATGATATATATAGCCATTCTTATCCCGGAATCGGTTTACTCGAGTCTCGGGAACTTAAGGAGGATTCGATTCCATTCATTTTCTGCCAAGATTCTCCGTCTTGCTCGAAGAGGGTCCGTCCGGTGCCAGCGACATTGAAACTGGAGTAATTATACGAGCGCTCTTGACCTGATGCGGGGTCCAGAATGCAGACCTCTAAGAATTAGGCTTTAGGAATGTTACATATCCATTAAGCGTTCAGAGTGAAGAGGGAGCATTTCCGTATGGAGTTAATAGCATCAGTACATAAGCAAGAGGACATTCCTCATACACGATGTTTTGTGACATATAAAGGTATCACTGAGTAGACATTATGACATATTTTTTTTTGCGGAGGTATTGAGTCCGTCAGAGACACGAGGGAATATGCAGATTGAGTGACCAAATTCTAATAGTGGTCTGCAACCTGTGTGTGTGTGTGTTGTGTGGCTAACATATCCAGCTTCCACGCTAATTGCTACGGTTTGAATCCTACTGTTGGAGTAACATTAAATA
>JAYMFT010396834.1:0-19243 GCA_038088735.1 Panulirus argus
CCATTGACAGCACGTCGACCCCAGTATACCACATCGTTCCATTTCACTCTATTCCGTGCGCGCCTTTCACCCTCCTGCATGTTTAGGCCCCGACTGCTCAAAATCCCTTTCACTCCATCCTTCCACCTCCATTATGGTCTCCCACTTCTTGTTCCATCCACCTCTGAAACATATATCTTCTTTGTCAACCTTACCTATGTCATTTGTTCCATATGTTCAAACCATTTCAACACATCCTCTTCTGCTCTTTCAACCACACTCTTTTTATTACCACACATCTCTCTTACCATTACATTACTTATTCGATCAAACCATCTCACACCACATATTTCATTTCCAATACATCCACCCTCCTCCATACAACGCTATCTATAGCCCATGCCTCGCAACTATATAATATTGTTGGATTACTATTCCTTCAAACATATCCATTTTTGCACTCCAAGATAATGTTCTCTCTTTCCACACATTTTTCATCTCTCCCAGAACCCTCGCCCCCTCTCCCACCCTATGACTCACTTCCTCTTCCATGGTTCCAGCAAGAATTCAAAGTGGTAAGAGTCTCTAAAGAATCCTCTCAAAATCCTAGTATATATCTAGCACAGCATTTCTCAAGCTAATATCCAATGCCACATAATCAATCAAACCCATCTGTTCTTCTCTTCCATCATTTCTCATCTATCAAAATTATCCTTACATTCTTAACAGCCCTTACATACTCATTTTTCCCTTAAATGTAGAAACTATAATTCATTCACAACATTTTTTGGAAAGTTCAAACCAAAAATAACAGACAACTACAGAAAGTTACTCAACATACACAAAGAAAATCAGAGCTATGAGAAAACAGCAAGTTGCAGCATCATATAGTGATGGTCTTGGAGGTAGAGACTAAGGTTATGTTCCTAAAAGACCCCATGGGGTTTAGTAGAGTGAACCTTGCAAGACATACCTTAAACAGTTAGGGTATACATCTCCAAGTCCTTTTTAGCTTGGTGAGGCCTGGGAAAAAGTGGTACAATCTAAAAAGGATGAACTTCAGCCTTGCTTCATATGTGGGTCCACTCTTGAGAAAGTTTACATTTTCAACATTCTCATTCATAAACATTGCTTTATGAATACTTAAACTTTATTTTTTGAGTGCCTATGAAGTGATTCTGCCATGATGACATGGCTAGAGCATATCACTCACCTCACATTGTGTTGATGAAATTCAACCTGAACAAATGTAATGTGGATGGTTCAAAGTGAAAGACTGACAGTCGCAATTAGATTATCACTAAGCAAGAAATAAGCTTCAAGATTATGTGTGTGAGAAGGAGTTGGGAGTCAACATTGCCCCTATCCTGTCACCAGAGTACCATATTAGGAGAATAGTTAGGGAGACAAACTGTCCCCTAACCAAAATACAGAACAGATATCAGGTTTGGGAGTTAACAATGCCCCTATCCTTCACCACAGTCCCATATCAGGAGAATAGTTAGGGAGACAAACTGTCTCCTAGCATATAACATAACAGCTATCAAGTATACAGATAAGGAAATATCTAGCAAGCTATTCATATCCTACATAAAGCCAAAATTTGAATGTGCTTCTCAAGTTTGGTCAATGCACCTAAAAAGCACAAAGAGTTAATAGAGAAGGTCCAGAGGAGGGAAACATATATGGTATCAGAAGTAAGAGAACTAAGTTACAGGGAAAGTCTGGAGGCCTTAAATTTACCATCTTGGAAGAGAAAAGAGTGAGGAGTGACTTGACTACAACTTTTACGTTTTTAAAACAGATCTCCAAATTGGAAAATGAACAGATCTTTAAGAGATGAAGGACAGAGTAACTAGAGGACATACCAGGAAATTAAAAGGAGAAACTTCTTAATAAAGATGTAAAGAAATACTTTTATATTATAAGAGTGGTAGATGAATGAAACAGAATGACTGAGGACATGGTTAATGCAGAAAGCATACATGAATTGAATAGTTTGGATGACAGTAACGACTGTTCAAGAGATAGCATCCCTTGAGTGTAAACCTCTCTCTCTGTACAGTACAAATAGGTAAACAAGTAATATCAAATAGGCATGTACAACTTGTCTAATGTATGTTATTTCTCTTAACTGCCACTCATCATATGTCTTACCTGATGTATATATTTTCTTTTATTTCGGTGGCTACTCCCCTGGCATAAATGTCTATTCTAGGCTCATCTTCTATCATTTTTGTTCATGAATCTAATCTTTATTTGAATATTTCTGTAATTACTCCTTGAAAATTTCTTAATTCTCTTGGAATTGTATGAAATAAGCATTCTAGCTTCCTCACTGGGCATTAGAATATTTTTGTTTGGTGCCTTTTCACTATATTTCTACGTATTACCATTGAGATGATAATTCTATAGGATTCTGAAGGGAAGATTCTATGTTCTCAAGCCTCTGGAACATATCAGGAATAGAAAGAAAATCTTCCAAAGGAAATGGGCAGTCTGGATGGCAAAAGCAGTACTGATGACTTAGGGGACCTCTATTATTACTTCAAAGAATACTGAGTCTAGCTGTTTTATCTTGTAAGGGATCGGCTTGCATTAAAGAGATATTTTTATAGGGAGAAGGATTTGGCATTGAGAAAACATAGATCAACTAAAATCATCTCCCTGTGAATTGATGTCCAACTTATAAGAATACTCAGGCAGCAAGTGGTCTCAGTGAAGAAGGTACAGAGATTGACATTCAAATCTATGGAGAATGAAGATTTACCTCTTTTTCTAAGGCAAACTAGTCTCTAAAACAGGCTCTACTAATGATACCACAAATGAAACCTTAGAGTCAGGATCTCCAACCAAAAGAGAGGGAGAGGACTCTCAGCTTAATAAGGTTTAACAGGGACCCTAAAATTTCCTCTCAAAGAAGAAATGGAGACTGAGGAAACGAAGAGCCTTGAAGCTGTTAGGCAGGATCCTAACACAATTTACAATGATGCTTAAGTTGTTCTAGGTCCAATGGATGGCTTTCAACTTTGGTAACAGATAAGACAGGATCTCCTTTTCCTTTTGACAAAGGAGCAACAACAGGAGAAGGGCTGTTAAAAGTTTATAATGGGACAAGGACAAACTGTGCTCTGGGGCAGACTCTAGCTGCTTAGTCATTTGTGGAGTGAGGGAAGATCCAGAAGTGTCCTCAACTGGACACCTAAATTCTATGCCCAAAGGCCCCCATCAATTGAAGGTTAGTCCACTGAGAAAGGGGAACTATGCCCTTCTTTTGGTATTTCCAATGGTGGAATCTTAAAAGGTCTACCAACATCTTTAACACAGAATGCTGAAAAAGTGGAAATTGTTTCCCATCATTGGGCAAGCATAAAATTAGCCAAACCATTGAAAAATCAATTGATGAACATTATTCTATGGACAATTCTAAGACATATTCACTCTTATGTAAATACTGAAATCTTACTTACCAGGCCTGTAAGAAAGGGTAAATAAAGTAAATAAAGTAGCTATTTATGGATCATTACCAGAGTTAGCAGAATCCACACTATGCCAATAGTGGCCTCTTTGCTGGACAAAGAACTAAAAGGACAATAATGAAACACAGTAATCATCTGTAAAATGTACTTTAATACAAAGATTTATTCAAAATTTACTGTACTTTCATATTAATATACTCAAAACCATTTCTGGGATGTAATGGTAATAAATTTGAATATAATACATGGTGAGTATCCCTTATCCAAACTGCCTGGGACCAGATGTGTTTCGGATTTTGGGTTTTTTCAGATTTTGGAATATTTGCATCTTGGGGATGGAACCCATGTCTAAACTCAAACTCCATTTCTGTTTCATATACATCTTATACACATAGCCTGAAGGCAATTTATACAATATCTTTAATAATTTTGCGCATGAAGAAAAGTTTGTGTAACACTGAACGACCAGAAAGATAAGGTGTCACAACCTCAACCGCCCATGTGGACATCCTGTGGTTGCTGGGCATCACCTTCATTCCTGACTCTGAATTTATATGCTGCTTGACTTTCTGTGCAACAGATAAATGTAAATGTTTCTCTTTTGATATTTTCAACAATATCTTTGTAGCACAGAGCAGAGAATAAATAAGAAACACAGTCAGTAATGCCTGTAGATCTGGCAGTGACGAAGGTTTGTAACAAACCGGCTCTAACAGAGTGTAAGAGCCCAGCATGGGCAAGTGAGATCAGGTATGGAATTTTCCACTTGTAATGTCATGTCGTCACTCAAAAAGTCTTGAATTTTGGATTTTCAGATTAGTGATGCTCAACCTGCATGTATTGAAATGGGTCCTAATTTAAAAAGCAGACTAAAATATCTTGAACTCAGTGTAATAATACACTCAAAACAATATGTAGCAGGTGACGGTAATAAATTAAAATGTATTGTACAAAGAAACAGGTCACAACTTCAAAAATATATTCAGAATATACTGTACCCTCTTGCAAAATAATACTAAAAAATATTCTGATATATAATGGTAATGAATTAGAACATATTGTATACTGAATAGTTCCAATCCTGAAAACTATGTTCAAAATATACTGTACTTTGATGCAAAAATATACCCAAAAATTTTTTAGCATGTATCAGTAATAAATCAAAACAGTGTACACTGACATAGGTCCCAGTTTCAACAATATACTCATAACATATTGTAAGGAAAAAATACACTCAAAACAATTTTTGGCATGTAACTGTAATAAATTAGAAAATTCTTTTTGTTACATGTTCCCAAATTAGTGAGGTAGCACCAGGAACAAATGAAGAATTGACCTCATTCACTCAAATCCACTCTCTAGCTGCCATGTATAATGCATCAAAACCACATCCACCTATCCAAAAGCAGGTCTCACAGACCTTTATGTGGTTTCCTTTAAATGCTTCATATACTCTGGTTCAGCTCACTGACAACATATTGTCCTTTATAAAATTCATAATTCCAATTTGTTCTATCCTTTGCATGCCCCACACCCTTCTACACATTCAAGCCCTGAGCCTTCAAAGCATCTTCCACTCCATTCTTCCACCTCCACCTTAGTTTACTCCATTTCCTTGTTCTTCCCCTTCAGACATATATACCCACTTTGTCAGACTTTCCTTACTCATCCTTGCCATGTGCTAAAACTATTTCTGCACACCATCTTTAGATCTGTCATATATACTCTACTCTTACTACCACACCTCTCTATTACCTTATCATTTCTTATTTGATCAACCCTCATCACACCACATAATGAATTCAAACATTTCATTTCCAAAGCATTCACTCTACCCTTTACATTTGTGTCTATGGCCCATGCCTCACAAACACACAGCACCAACAGGATAGCTATACCATCAAACATACCCATCTTTGCCTTTAATGACAGTAACCACTCTTTCAACACATTCCTCAAAGCACCTTCATTCATCCTATGGTTCACTTCAACTCCCATGGTTCCATTTGCTGTAACATCAACTTCTCGCTATCTAAAACATTCCACTCCCTCCATATTCTCTCCATTCAAATTCACCCTCAAAAAACCTCTCTTTTTTTCACTGCTACAGTCTTCGCTTTTCTTAACGCTTGCTATCAACATAGTCCTTTCAAACATTCTCCCAAACTAAGACACCAACTTCTGCAGTTTCTTACTTGAATCTGCTACCAGCACCAAATCATCAGCAAACAACAAATAATCTACCTCCCATGCCCCCTCTCTCAACCCTAGCAGACTGCACATCTGCTCCTTTCCCTAAGACTCTTGCATTAACTGCCTTATAAATCCGTCGATGAATAAATCTAACAACCACAGTGACATCACATACCCCTACCGAAGACCAATCTTCAATTGGAACCACTTACTCTCCTCTCTACTCACACACATGCCTTACTCTCTTAATAAAAAACTTACTCTCCTTCAGATAGCTTTCCTCCCACAACATATATTCATTACATTTTCCACAGATCATCTCTCTCAACCCTATCAAAACTTACTCTAGATCCATAAATGCAACAAACAAACCCTTCTGTTTTCCTAAGTATTTCTCCCATACATTATTCAAAGCAAACACTTCATCTACACATCCTCTATCACTCTTGTAACCATACTGTTTTTCCCCGGTCTGATGCTCTATGCATGCCATCACCCTTTCA
The DNA here is from genome assembly GCA_038088735.1 of Panulirus argus. Taxonomy (NCBI): domain Eukaryota; kingdom Metazoa; phylum Arthropoda; class Malacostraca; order Decapoda; family Palinuridae; genus Panulirus; species Panulirus argus. The sequence continues at coordinate 6,155 of JAYMFT010396834.1, forward strand.
ATCACCATTCTCTGTACAACTCAAAGGTAAACTAAACAAACTTATACCTCTGTAATTCAAACACTCACCTTTGTCTCCCTTTACTCTATACAAAGGCACTGTACAGGAATTTCTACCATTTCTTAAGCACTTCATGATCTCTTCACACACTGGAAATCATAACTAACCAATCAAAAACTCAGTCACCTCCTTTCTTAAAAAATTCAACTGCATTACCATCCACTCCATCAGCCTTGCCACATTTCATCTTATGCAAAAGCTTTCACCATTTCTCATTTTACTACACCACTTACCACGACTCTCTCACTTCACATACCTCCCTCACCCAAACACCCTACATCTACCAACCTATCATCATACACACTTATTAATCCTTCAAATACTCACTCCATCTTCATGCCTGTTACCACTTCCCAATTTTGCTACACCACTTACCACGACTCTCTCACTTCACATACCTCCCTGACCCAAACACCCTACATCTACCGACCTATCATCAAACACACTCATTAATCCTTCAAATACTCACTCCATCTTCACTTCACCTTATTCATGCCTGTTACCACTTCCCAATTTTGTTCCCATCTACTCTCTCACTTTTCTTATGCTGTCAACCTTCTTTCAAAACAACTTCTTATTCTCCCTCAAGCATGATGATATAGGTTCACCCCAACTTTCATTTGCTCTCTTTCTTGGCTCCTGTACCATCCTCTTGACCTCCTGCCACTTCCTCTAGTACATCGCCCACTAGTACATCGTACCAAAAATGAAAACCAATGTATTTGTTCGCAGAGCAACTAAACAGAAATATATAAGTGAATGGACAGCTTTGTTTTGCCTAACATATTTATATACAAGTATCTCACCAAATGATAAAAGTAATTACCTACTATCCTGGATGAATAAAGTACCGTGAACAAAACTGACATATCATGCTCTCAAATGACACAAGCAAAGTGATCACTATTGGAACAGCATGTCCTATGAACCAAGTGCTTTGCCAAATATGGCATTTCCTAATTTCACTGACTTAAAAGCCTTCCTCATTTTAAATTTCATTCTTTTATACTCACATCAGATTTATCTACAATCATTCAACTCATAATACAGGTTGAGCATCCCTATTCTGAAAATCCAAAATCCGAAATGCTCCAAAATCTGAAACTTTTTGAGCAGCAACAAGATGTTGTAAGTGGAAAATTCCACACATAAACACATTATTTTTTCATTGTATTAATGGTATTTCATATTCTTTACTCTTAAATACTTGTGTGAATCAGTGTAAGAATATGACTGCTTATCAGTAGCATATAAATTCAGAGTCAGGAATGAAGGTGATGCCAAACAACCACAGACTGTCCACATGGGCAACTGAGGTTGTGACATCTTAGCTTTCTGAAGGTTCAGTGTTACACAAACTTTGTTTCATCACAAAATTATTAAAAATACTGTATAAATTACCTTCAGGCTATGTGCATAAGGTGTATGTGAAACATAGATGGATTTTGTTTTTAGAATTGGGTCCCATCCCCGAGATATTTCATTATGTATCTATCATCCATCATGACAAATGTGGAAAACAGGATGGTATGGAAGCAAACGGGTTAGAGCTGAGACATACCTCAACGTTTCGACTGTTCAACTGTCTTCCTCAGGAGATACTGATTCTAGCATTTGGTGGGACCATGTTCCCCAGCAAGTGATAGTCACCCAGTTGGATGCCTTGTTGTGTCGCTTTCTGATTGGATCACTTGTCCTGGTGCCTCCACTCATTCACAACGATCTCCACTGCCTGATGTGACCAGCAGATGAACCCAGACCTTGTGTTAACATTGTCTTTGGTAGTAATGCAAGCCACTTACACTGCTACCAAAGACAACGTTAAAACAAAGTCTGGGTTCATCTCCTGGTCACATCAGGCAGCAGAGATCACTGTAAACAAGTGGAGGCAGCAGGACAAGCGATCCAATCAGAGAGCGACATTCTAAGGCATCCGACTGGGTGACCATCACTTGCTGGGGAACATGGTCCTGCTGAATGCTGAAATCAGTACCTCCTGGGGAAGACTGTTGAACAGTCGAAACATTGAGGTATGTCTCAGCTCTAACCCATTTACTTCTATACCATCCTTTTATCTCACTATATATATGCAAATATTTCCAAATCTGGGAAAATCCAAAATCCAAAGCACTTCTGGTCCAAGGCATTTCAAATAATGGATACTCAACCTGTAATATAATTGTCTATAACTTACCTCAGTTACAACAGGAGATAAGGACTGGTGAATAAGATAGAGGTTTGGCATAGAACTGTCTCCCATGAGTGCATGAGTGACACTGGTGCATCTCTCTCACTCTATCATGCATGGTGTCTGTCTATGTTGGAAAAACTTGTTCCTATGTGAATGGTGAAAGTTGTCGTATCATACAACAATGACTAATAAGAAAAACTGTGTATCATCAAGCTATGGCAGGGTCTTGAAAATGTGGTATTTAAGTGGCCACTTGTAGTCATTTGCCCAACAGAAGGTTAAAAGTGTGCCAGCAAAACTAAGTGCTGAAATCCACTTCTGACACACCAAGCACATCTCAACATGAAGAGGTGTACTGAAGAAGTGCAGCTGCCATGGTAAACACACTTAACGTAGGGGTCATCAGTTTCAATTTGACCTGCACTGTTGATAATATTACAAAATTTGGTTTATACTACAGAGGGGTGCCAAGACCTTGGATTGGAAGACAATTATTTGAAGGCTGTATTATATAAAGAAAACAACAAACAATACAACAACAAAAAAAACTTGCTCAGGCTCCTTCCTAGACCAAGGTGTAAGACCCTCAGTGGTTAATTTCATATTAGCAGTAAGTGGGCAGGTAACCATTTTTTCTGAAGGAGAGAACAAAATCCAGACCAGAATGTAGCACTTAAAAACTGCTGTTAAAACTTCCTGATTTAGCTGCTTACATACAAGGTATGCTCTTTGGCTTGCACCATCTGGGTCCCTGGTGCAAGTCCAAATCATAGAAAAGACCTCAGAGGTGCCGATAAAACAAGTTTTCTCATGTCTCCAGGTGGAGCCCCTCCCCATGTATCTATAGGACAAGACTGATACATGATATGGAACCTGAACTGGGAGAGAGTAGATGATAAAAAATTTCTTCAATAGTATCCTTGTCCATCATCAAGCAGGCTAGTTTGGGCATAGCACCAAAGCAAAGCTGGCTTTTTGTCAAATCCCCTAACAAAAATTTGGGGATAAGAAATGATCTTGTCACATGACCTCACCTACAGATGAGATCCCATCACTGCACCCAAATGTTTTGTGAACTGATGGCTACCATACTCACAAGGTTCTTGGTAGAAAGATGAAGGTCAGTACAGTATCTACTTTTGAATGGGCCAGCTGTCATAGAAAGTTCACTTGTATATTACTGGTGAACTTTCTCATTTCAAGTATGATCTATCTGTACTTTTTTGTCTCAAATCCCCTAATGACAACTCTGGAACTGAAATATTGTGCCTCAATAAGATCCTCATGGAATATTAAGCACTCCAGATATGTATATCACAGGCTATCTCACAAAGTTAAGGCTCAGGACAACAGGCATGCCACAGGAGGGATACAACAATTCCTAAGGGTGTACTCAGATCAGAAAGTGTACAAGTCTTCAACAGCATCAGATGGGCCTAAACTACTTTTGCTTCAATTCATTTCTCAAGTTCCCAACAAGCTATAGCGAAGAAGAGATGATCTTAATTCCGGTAAAGAGAACACAAAAAAATGGTAAAGAACACACAACCAAAAGTACACTAAAAACATTCTTCTTTATAACCCCCCATATTAAAAGAACTCTAGCTCTCCAAGGGATTGCCAAAAGTTCTTATGCCCTTAGGGAAGCCTGTGAACATCAGTACATCAATCAAGGTGCAGTACTGGTCAAGGTATGAGACCTGACAGATGTCACAGGCTAATGAATAAAGTTGCTCTTAATACCTTTACTCAGAGAAAAAGCAGGACTGAGTGAGCTAATAATATCTTTTTTGTGGTGGTTTCTGACTGGCTGAAAGGGGCCAAAATGAGTGAGCTCTTTCTAACATGGATGGGTAGATTGTGAAGGGTTGGAAGGGCCCACACTTCCTTACTAAACCCTCAGGATTGGAAGGTCCTAACCTTGATTATTCCAGAGATTTTCCCAGAGAATCTCTCATGACAGAATAGAAAGAAATGCCACTTCTATATTGACATATTAAGCATATCTATATGTTAAACAAAAATATACATATTTCTGTAAAATCTGATGTGAATCAAAGGGTAAAACAAAGCTGAATACCTATTAAACTAAACTAAGCTCAATACTCAATCATATTATGCTCAGTACTCAATCACAAAATGAAACACCTGAGAGCAATAACATCTGACAAAAAAGAGATATGTTAAAAGAGATATATTCACACTGTGTTGTAAGAAAACAAGCTTATTTCATTAAAAAAGTAGGAATAATAGGATTACTACTCTAAATCAACTTATTCATTTCATCTCGAGAAAGATATTGGCTTAGCTCTTACATGAAATTCAAGCAAACTTAGTACTTTAATTCACTACTTGCCTGGAAGCTGCAAAGGTAACCAGAACTTGCAACAGGCTCTTCAGGATCCATGTTGCGAAATACATACATACGAGTCTTCTCCATCATTGCAAATAATTCTGGGTTGTCCTGTGCCCAGCACATATCCCAAACATCTTTGCGTTCAAACTTCAGTATTGAACCCATCACCTGAAAGTAATATCACAAGATTCTAATAATGAAATATTTCTACTGAACACAAAGAGTTCCCTTTTATTAAACTGGTCAACATTATCCTTACTCTGTCCAAAAGTAGAGCAATGACAAACAGTAACACACCTAACATTAGCACAGGAAAAGTCACACACCTTGTTTTTAAAAATTGGAAGACATTTTCTTTCTGTAAAAAAAAGCATATGAGAGATCAAACCTCATAATATATAGCCAAATGAGCCCATCTAGTCTACCCTGAAGGCTATAACCTTTATCCTTTGACAGACTTCTAAGATGAGTCAACAAAATGGCAATATCATGGGTCTTCCCCATGGTAACCCCCTCCATCAGTCCCACTAGACCACTGGGATTCAGTCACATCCAATTTTAAGATAGTACCAGGAAAAGGAGAACAAGACAAGAGAAGTTAAAAGGAGAGGATGCATAAGTAAATGAAACACAGGATTATCCACATCTCTCCTGTTGGAAGAAAAGGTTTAACAGTTTTTAAAATCCAATTCTTTTCTCTGGCAGGGATCAACCTGTGAGCATAGAACATGAGAGCATTTACATATAAATATACTTACCCTTTTTGATGATGCAGCTGACAAGATAATGTTTGGCATCTGGCTCTAGACCTTAATAATAATGCCAAACACTGGGTGTCTGGGAGCCTTGATCGCTAAAACTTTGACATCAAGGTACAGGCAGAGTTCTGCCAAACAGATGAGTTTCTTGATCCACAAAGAGATATTACCTGCCAAGAGGGGTTTCAAGTTTGCAGGGTTCATAGAGGAATTATCCCCTCTCCAATCTTTAGAGAAATCCAAAAAGTCTATAAGGGATTTCACAGGGTATATGGTAAGCTTCTCTCTTGAGGAAATCCTCAAAGAATGGATAATAACAGGACAGTTCCTGAATTCAAATGTTTCACTCTTCACCATAAAATTTGGGTTTAGGATTCATCTTGACCCAAAAAAGTTTGTCATTAAAAACATGAAGAGTCTTGTATCTGTACGTAGGATGTAGTTCATTACATCTCCTTAGAGCCCAAGGTTATATGGAAGAGTTTCATATGAATGCACTGAGGAGCTAAAATGTCAGAAAAACTATTAGATTGTAAAAGGTCTGACTTTAGAAAGTTCTCACATAAGGTGCACCTGGGAAAAGCTACTGATCTCAAAAAACAGACCAAGTAAGGCCTATTATGTTAATAACAAAACCTAGAGAAAGGAGTTCTAGAAGGGCACTCTTATAACTGGCAAATGTTACTGGTCCTGTTCTTGCTATGATACAGGCTGCAAAAGAATGCTAAATATAACACTTCTTTAACATTTATGCCATCAAACTTTTTAAAGATGACTGAAAAGATTTTCCAGACCAAATGGTATCCATCTTTCAGAAAGGTGAATGTTCTGTACTGTAAAAGGTCATCTGTCAAGTGTTCTATGGCAGTAGAAATGTTGGAGGAAATCCATATGCATATATTTGAGAATCCAACTCTTTCATGTTGAGGTCCTTAGAAAAAAGGTGAGATGGTCTAGAAGGACAATGGAAATCAACCAAGGCATAAAGAAAAGCTCACAGGGTCTCTGGCTTGAAGTTTATTTGTTCCAACTGAATGCTATTAGCATTACTAAACCCAGAAAACCAATCAATTTATTTGAGAAGGGCTTTTCCCAGAAGATGAATAGAAGAAAAGATAAACCAGGTTCCAAATGTTACAATAAAAGAATAGAGCATCTGTTGCAACTGCACTTACATCTAAATCTGGAAAAACACTAGTCAGAAGTAAGATGTTGGTTCAAGTGCAGGGATTCTCTTGAGGCATCACTCTTAAGGAGAGGATCAAGTTGAAAGCCTCCTTCCTTCTCTACTGACAACTTTGTTGACATTGCATCTGATCTCAACAGGACATCTGCCAAGACTGTGCATACTCCTTGGAAGCAAAAAGCTTGGATAAAAAGGCCTCTGAATATGGCCAGGCATAGAATTTTTTTAATTAACTCCCAGACAGGAGAGATTTGCATAAGCATCTGTTCATCAACCATTAGAAAGCCACAGTATTGTCCATCAAATATAAAATTCCACATCTCAACCTTAGGATGCTCTGGAAGAGGAAAAAGCCATGAGACTAAGAGGTCATTTATACTAATATGACATGATCTCAGTACTCCCATCCAAACTTACACATACATACCCTGAAGAACAGATGTTCTGTACATGCCTTCACTCTCTCAGTCAATACCCTCCCATAAAGTTTTCCAGGAATACTTAACAAACTTATACCTCTATCGTTTGAACACTCACTTTTTTCCCCTTTGCCTTTGTACAGTGGCACTATACATACATTCGATCAATCCTCAGGCACTTCACCACGACCCATACATAAACTGAATATTCTTACCAACCAATCAACAACACAGTCACCCCCTTTCTTAATAAATTCAACTGCAATACCATCCAATCCTGCCGCCTTGCCACATTTCATCTTCCGCAAGACTTTCACCACTTCCTCTTTCTCCACCACATCACTCTCCCTGACTCACACTTTGCACCCTACCCTGACCAATACACCCTATATCTGCCACTCTATCATCAAACACATTCAAAAATCCTTCAAAATACTCACTCCATCACTCCCTGTTATCACTTTCCCCCTGCCCCTTTCATCGACGTTCCCATTTGTTCTCATCTTAAGCACATTATTTACTTCCTTCTAAAACATCTTTTCATTCTCCCTAAAGTTTAATGATATTCTTTCATTAATAATCCTTCCGTTGTTTAACCAAAATGTTTCACTTGACCTGGTTCCGTCCATTAACTGCATGTCAACCCTAGTATACCACATTGTCCATTTCACTCTATTCCATGCACACCCTTCACCTTCCTGCATGTTCAGGCCCCGATCAGTCAAAATCTTTTCATTTCATCCCTCCACCTCCAATTTGGTCATCCGCTTCTCCTTATTCCCTCCACCTCTGACACGTATAATAGGGTTGTTGTTTTGTCGCTGGACTGAACTAGGGCATGTTACCATCCACAGTAAAACCACAGAAAGGTCTGTCACAAAAAATGTCTGTGAGGCCTGAATGTGGATAGGAAGCCGTGGTTTCAGGGCATTACATGATAGCTAGAGACTGAGTGAGCAAACGTGGCCATTCTTTTTGTTTCCTGGAGCTACCTCACTGACGCTGGGGATGGTGATGCTATTTCCTGTGGGGCGGAGTGGTGCCAGGAATGGATGGAGGCAAGCAAGTACGAATATGTACATGTATATGCATGTGTATGTATTTTATATTTGATTGCTGTTTCCTGCATCAGTGAGGCAGCACCAGAAAACAAAGAAAGACGCATCCACTCATATACACAAATATATGCATACATGCACATTATATACACATACATGTGGATGTATAAGTATGTATTGTATATAAGTGCAGGTGTGTGTACAGGAGTGGATGGGTCTTCGACTGTTTCCTGGCACTACCTCACTGACGTGGGAAACAGCAATCAATATATAAATATTATCTATCTATATTCATTATACTTGATCACCGTTTCCCATGTTAGCGAAGTGGCGCCAGGAAACAGGAAGACCCCCTCCAATAACATACTCTGGTATACATGTCAAACATAAGTGATGATAACCACACGGAAAATGCAACAGGGTAGGTTCCCAAGTGCACTTTTACGTAATAATCACATCGTCAGGGGAGATACAAGAATGAAATAGAAGACGTAAAACAGCCGGATGATATACAAGGAAGAGACGTAGCTAAGATGCCATTGGTAAACAACACTTGTTTACCAATGGTGTCTTAGCTACATCTCTTCTTTGTATTTAAACTGACTGTTATATGTCTTCTATCTACCCTGACGAAGTGATCCTTGCTCGGAAGTGCACTTGAGAACTTACCGTGTTTCGTTTTCCTTATGGTTACCAGCATAGATCATGCACATCACTTATGACCTCTTGCAATACGCATATACATACATATAAATACATGTACATATTTATATTTACTTGCCTTCACCCAGTCCCAGCACTAAACTACCCACAAGAAACAGCATCTCCACCCCTGCGTCAACAAGGTAGAGCCAGGAAACGAGATAAAAGGACACATCTGCTGACACTCATTCTTTAGCTGTCGTGTAATGCACCGAAACCACAGCTCCCTTTCTACATCTAGACTCCACAGACCTTTACATGATTTTACCCTGGATGTTTCACATGCCCTGGTTCAGTCCAATGAGAGCACATCGATCCCCAGTATGCCATATCGTTCCAATTCACTCTATTCTGTACAGACCTTTCATCCTCCTTCCCCTACACTAGTTTCCAGTTTCATAAGACCACAACTTAACCATGGGCCAAACTCCTGCATTACTTTGCCCCTGGTTGAGGTTGTTCAAGGCCACAGACCATAAGCCTGCATAACCATCATATCCTGTTTTGTCAGATAATTCCATAATGATTATCCAAGGAACAAAAATTTTCTTCACTAAATAAATAATGTTTCTGATGGGTATGAATTGTTTTCACATGATCAACTCATTTACGTCAGGATTTCAATAGTAAATTCAAGTTTTAACGGGAACTTATGAAGTCACTAAAGAAATCCAGATTACCTGTAAAACTGCAGCAACTCTTCTACCACAATTAACACATCACTTGCGGAGAATTAATTTTCTCAAGCCTTTAACATTAAAATGAGCAGCCTAGATTGACAATACAAAACTACCTGTGTCAAATAAATACCTGGTAATGGAGGGATTCAGCTCCATATTTTCAAATGGCCATTATTAATAGTTCAATCAGATGGAGGTGTAAGCATGCAAGTTAAAAACAAACCTCCCACCATCACCTAAATTAGCTAAAATAATCTCATTTAAACATTTCAAAATAAAGTATATCTCAGGTGCTCAGGAAAGTTGCACAGGCTTTCATAGATAACTTCACCTACTTTTACAACAATTAACCCTACATTGCACCCCCCCCCAACTCCACCTTCATAACCCTCCCCACCTTTCATTTACTTTGAGATTTATCAATCCCTTCTGGGGCCTAGTATTTCACATTATTTAAAAGTCTACTGATATGCAAATCTTATAAATTCATGGTATTTCTGTGTTCCCCATATGACATACCAAACTACTACTTCACATACCAAATTGATGGTACCAGTAAGCCGAACATTTTTGTGTCAATTGTTCAACTACTTTTCCAGCACTAACTTGGTTACAATGAAGCTGCTTTTGGTTTAGGGGTCAAAGGCAACCCTAATTAGGAGTTCCCTTAAAGTTTAAGCATTAACATGTCTACCACATAACCTTGAAGGGGCTTCAAAACAGCAACAAGTTTATACTCTACCAAGAACCCAATGGACTTAGAGCAATTCAAATTGAACATTTCACACATCTGAACTGAAATCTGCAATCTTGATATTTGCATAACTTCTAATTTTTCTTCAACCATACAAGTTAGTAAATGTAGTAATATACAAAAGAAAATATAACTCACCACAGTAGAGTTCAAATTAATTATGATTTTCTAACTGCGTTACAACTTCTCATACGGTTAAAGTTGAAGAAAAGATACATTCCTATCATTACTTTGATTGATTTTGGTAATTTGATTGAATACAATACTTGATACTGATATATGCACTCATTCTGCACAAATTAACTTTAATATGTACTAAATTGACAAATTACATCAACTCTACCACTTACCTTAATGGACTTCTGCATTCCAATATGGGCCTTGTTGCTTACTTTAAGGCAAATTATTATATATCTAAATACACTTAGGAACTATTAGCGATTATTTTTACAAAATTAACTATCTCAATTTCGTTATTACAAGACCAAAATGTTAAGGACCCTAATTTCACGTTACATCACACATCAGCATACCCATCAAAGGCACTGAGCTTGATGCCACAGGAAACACAGTGAATAATTTCTTGACTAAACTTCATCGGCACACATCTAACATACGCACTATATGCCAAATACATGAAATCTTCAAAAATAAAAACTAAGTCTAGATAGACGGCTCATAAGGTTATGGATGGCAAACGATACTGCTTATAGCAAGCTGGATCGAGTTAAGGCAAAGTCTCTAGTCAAAGGTGCCCCTTTCAACCGTCAAGTTAAGCATATTCCTTCACTACAAAAGCCGGCAGGAAAATGGCGTACTTCACCTATCCCTACAGACTATAGAGATTGGAAGTTTCAATTCTTACTTACCCTCGTATGTTGGAATCTATGTCCACAGCCACCTCGCCCTCCGTGCCCTCGTCCCTCTTAGGCATCGAAGACAACATATCCTTACGATCCTCCGCCTTGCAGCTCACCATGCCGACGTGGACAGCCCGCAGTTGGTCGTGACATCTTGCACTCTTCAATTTCGACGCAATATCGCGCCCATCCCAATTAGGCGTCGTTTGAAGCTGGCTGAGAGTTCTGAACTCTCCATGGGCAGTCCAGATGGTCCTTGCTACGATACTTCGCAGCATTCTGGACGATTTCACGCTCACTCTATCAAAATACGCCACATTCGTAGAAGATTCTTCTTCGAAATGGACAACGGGGCGGGTCGGATTTGTAAGGGCCGCGAGTGAACATGCTGGTTGAGGTAATACCTACTCCTGCGCTTCACCCTTTTGTAACAGAGATGCTCATTGGTTCTTCCTTAACTTCTCAACCAATAAGAATACGCTTCTGCTTTCACATTTTCCTATTCACCAATCAAGTTTCATTTCTTAAACACTATCAATAATAGACTTACATGAGGCCTGAATGTTATTTGGTACACTAAACTTTAGAAAACCTGCCCCCAAGCTGCCATATTGATTGTACTGGGTTCGCTTTCTGTCGTACAAAACTAAAATGGATATAGAATACAGACTACTACATTTTATGAGCTGAAAATTGCTCTACATTCATTCTACTATATGCTCAATTTGAAAATCTTATCAGAAATTACATTCTCCTTAGGTTTCCGCAAAATGTTTTTACAGTTTTTCGTCCTTCTTATCATCAATATTTTCCTTTTGCAATCGAATTCATAGATATAATAATGTTTTGTTATACCAAAGTTATGTCATACAAGCGCTGATACAACAGACTGTCTCATAAAGCTATAACGTTGCTAATACGAAATAAGCAATTTCTCAATTAATCTGTAATAATATCCTACTCAAATCATTAAGAATATAATCGACAAATTACAGGAGTTACATCATGAAGAAGTAGTATGAACTAAGATACATATGGTCGGCATATTCGTGGGCAGAGAAATTGTGACCAATATTCGGATAAGCTCGCCTTTAATATTCATGTTCAAAATTCATAATCTCATATGATTCATTTCTCATTCTCAGACAGAAAACTATGTTCATTCATGTTACTTTCTGCGAAAACAAAAAATGGTAAATTCCGGATAAGAGAGCAGACGGTAATCGGATTATGGGCTGGCGTCCGGTAGGGTCCCGCTCCTCCCTTCTCACTACAGTGAACAGTCCGTTGTTTCAACGTGAAGGGGTAGCATCGTTTTACCGGCCTCCCTTATTAGTGTTCATTTATCCGAATATTTAAACAAAATATGTTGAGGTTACTAATGGCCAGAGTACACAAGTTATGCACTCAGTTAATTATAGCAATGGTATTATAGTTACCATGAGAACATTTTTCCGGTTGTGGAAAGTACAATGTCCGGAACCGCATTATCATCGTATAGCAACGGAGGCTCCGGACTACAAGCAAACACCTTCGCCGACATTTCTCCCCAGGTGTCTTACATCAACAATAATGATACCTCCAGCAATATGCCATCTTATTCAGATACTAGTAATATAGACACATCGGCCATTAACTCAGAGAATACTACCAACACACAGGAATCGATTTCCCCCTCTTATCCGGATTCGGGAAGTGACTCTTCGTCTTTACGGACTTCCAACAGTGTAACCACTAAAGCGAAGCCAAGCGGTCAGGTATTTCCCATCACAACGGACGGTAAAAAAGAAGAATCAGATAAGGATAAGGAATCCGGGTGTAAGAAGATGTTAGTGAAGGAGGAGAGGATTCAGCCACCGCCCCATATGTTGGAGCCACCGGCAGCCAACCCGACAGGTAATGCCATCAACGGCCGTCCCTGGACAGGAGGTCCTTCCTGTTGGCGTTCTGACTGTATTAATGACCTGAGAATGTGGGGTCTTATTATGTAGCTTTTTTGGATATATATATATATATATATATATATATATATATATATATATATATATATATATATATATATATA
>JAYMFT010396845.1:0-19242 GCA_038088735.1 Panulirus argus
TATATATAATAAATATATATATATATATATATATATATATGTGTGTGTGTGTGTGTGTGTGTGCTATTTCTTAATGCAATATACAGCTCACACGCTTTTATTTTAAATCCTCTATCATTTGATGCCATCTTGAAATGTAAGGATTGCAAAATAATTTAATAACCAAAGTCACAATTCTCTTTATACAACCTGACTGCAAGAAAGTTTGAGGCAGACTGAGACTAAAACAAAGTGAATCTACCCTAAGTGTGGTGTTTGAAATTTCTGAATCTTTTTGTTTAATTTTTGAAATCATTATCAATTGATGTATCATTATTTGCCCAGTCCATTTAATCCAAAATCAGTTATATTGAAGGTTTACTATGTGTGCATATATATCATCCCTGAGGCAGGGAAGAAAGAATTCTATCCGTATTCCCAACCTGACATAGAAAACGACTAAATGGGACAGAAGTGGGGGAATGGAAACCCTCCTCTTCTTGTATTTCTATTTCTAAAAGAGAACACAGAAGTAGTCAAACTTGGAGTGCTCATCCTCCTAGAAGGCTCAGATTGGGATGTCTGAATGTGTGTAGATGAACCAAGATGAGAAGAGAGAAGAGATAGGTAGTATGTTTGAAGAAAGATACCTGGATATTCTGGCTCTGAGTGAAATGAAGCTCAAGGGTAAAGGGGAAGAATGGTTACGAAATGTGTTGGGAGTAAAGTTAGGGGTTGGTAAAACGACAAGAGCTAAAGAAGAATAGTACTACTCTTGAAGCAGGATTTGTGGGAGTGTGTTAATAAGTAAATTCTAGATTGATGTATGCAAGTAAAATCCATAGTGGATGGCAAGAGACTGGTGATTCTTGGTGCTTATGGACCTGACCATGAGAAGAAAGATCATGAGAGGCTAGTGTTTTGGGAGCAGTTGAGTGTGTGTTTCAGAAGTTTTGGTGCACAAGACCAGGTATGAGTGATGGGTGATTTATATGCGAAGGTAAATAATGTGGCAGTTGAGGGTATAATTGATACACATGGGGTATTCAGTGTTAAAAATGGAAATGGTCAAGAACTTGTTGAGTTATTTGCTGAAAAAAGACCGGTGATTGGGAATACCTGGTTTAAAAAGAGAGAGACACAAGTATGTGAGTAAGAGAGGAGGTCAATGGGCATTATTACATTATGTATTAATTCAGAGGTGTGTAAAAGAAACTTTTGGAAGTAAATGTGCTGAGAAGGTCAGCTGGTGGGATGTCTGATCACTATCTTATGGAAAAAAAAAAAAAAAAGAAAGAAAGAAAGAAAGAAAGAAAGAAAGAAAGAAAGAAAGAAAGAGAGAGAGAGAGAGAGAGAGAGAGAGAGAGAGACTGTCAGGGAGAAGAGAGTGGTAAGAGTAAGTGAGCTTGGAAAGGAGACTTGTGTGAAGAAATACCAGGAGATATTGATATTAGAAAGGCAAAGGGTTAGAGCAAATGAAGTGAGGGGAGTGGGTGAGAAATGGGAGGCATTTCTGGAAGCAGTGATAGCACGTGCAAGAGATGCATGTGGCATGCGAAAGGTGGGAGGTGGGCATATCCAAAAGGGTTGTGAGTGGTGGGATGAAGAAGCAAAGTTGCTAGTGAAAAAGAAATGGAGGCATTTGGGCAGTACTTACAAGGTAGGAGTGCATATGATTGGGAGATGTATAAGAGAAAGCGACAGGAGATCAAGATCAAGGTGCAAGGGTTGAAAAAGTTGGCAAATGAGAGTTGGGGTGAGAGAGTACCATTAAACTTTAGGGATAATGAAAAGATGCTTTGGAAGGAGATAAATAATGTGCAAAAGACAGGAGAACAAATGGGGACATCAGTGAAGGGAGCAAAGGGGGAAGTGACAACAGGTAATGATGGAGTGAAGAAGAGATGAAGTGAGTATTTTGAAGGATTGTTAAATGTGTTTGACAATCTACATCTCGTCTCAGACTTTGATAAGGTTTCTTACTAAGGTAGACGAAATCTAATTTTAATGCCTCCAAGACCCAGTTCTACCTGTCTATCAAAAACTCATCACAATTCTTGTCACTCCATTGCCAGTTCTGTAATTCCACCTCTTGACTCAATGAACATACTTGGTACTACTGTAACATCCACTCTTTCTTGGAAACTTTGCATTACAGAAATAGCTAAGTTTGCTTTTAAGAAACCTGGAATCTTGTTTAGATGTTGAAATTTCTCTTCTTCTGAACAGCTGCTCTGTTTATACAAAGGATTGGTTTGTCCTTGTATGGAGCATTGCTCTCATATCTGGGGAGGTTCTAGCTCTGCATCCTTATCAACAGAGCTGAGGTAAAAGCAGTCCAAGTTATAAGCTCTCCCAAGGATACTTTCAAAACCTGACTCTCTTGCCCTATGCCATAATGTTGGTTCACTTTCTTCTTTAGTTGTCACTTTGGTTTTTGCTCCAGAGAGCTGGCTGCTTGTGTGCCCCCACCACTAGCTGGACCAAGCAATATTCAACAAGCTGCTGTGCCACATGATCACAAAGTGGCTGTTGGCAACTCAGGGGTGGGCTGTTCTGAAAATTGTTTCTTTCCCTGCAACTCATTTGGAACTCTTTACCTTCTCATGTCTTTCCCAGTAACTAAGACTGGCACATTTAAAAATACAGGTTTTTCACTACTTTCAAAGTTCATAAATACTATCCAGTCCCTTCTTTTTCCCTTCCATAATCTTCTGTATATTTCAATTAAGGCCCATCACTTATGTGGACCTTTGTCCATGATTGGAGCCTCCAACAGAAAAAAAACTAGTCCTATCTTTAGGAGAATAGTGAAGGAGTGTAAGAGTGTGCTGGAAAATATTTGAATTGAATTTAAGCTCATGAAAAAGGATACATTTATAAAGTTTTTCAAATCCTGCATAAGACAAAACTAGCTTATGCTTCTAAAGTTTCATCACTCATCAAACCTAAAGAAGCACCGGGAGCTAACGGGGAAGATTCACAGGAAAGCACAAAAGATAAAACCAGAATCATGAGTGCTGACTTACAATAAAAAGCTTGAAGCCTTTATCTGCCCACTCTGGATAAGCAAAGAGTGAGGACTGACCTGATGTAAATCTTTAAGTTTTTAAAAAATTCATGACATTGACAGTGAACAATTCTTCAACAGATGAGGGACATACTGACAAAATAATGTAGTACGTAATTTAGCAATTACCATATAAAAAAAGATGTGAAGTTTTTTTTACTAAGTATGGTTAGTGGATTACCTGGCAAGTACCTGGTGATGTCTTTGGGGGCCTTCAACCTCACAGCCTAGGATGGGACCAGGCAGCTGGATTGCATTATCAATTGGCAAAGCTGTTGGAAGCCGTAGCCTGCAGGCTCACATAGCTCCCATTCTGTTGGTACTTGTTCAGTGCACTCTTACACTTTTCTACTGTGCATCCCATGCTGATTTTAATGTTAGCAAGCAAGGTGTTCAAGATTCTTGGCACCTAGATGTTTAAGGTATTCCCTCTTTTTGTGCATAAGGCACCTCTGGATTTCAGAACTAGTGCTGTACAAGGTCTTCCATGCCTGTAGGATGTCATTACCAAATGTAGGTTGGGAACCATACCTTCCAAGACTTTCCATGATAGATGATGACAGTTACGATTTTCAATGTATGTATGGATCATGGTGAGGTGCCTGAGGATTGGCGGAATGCATACATACTGGCACTGTATAAAGGCAAGGGCTATAAAGGTGCGTGTTCAAACTACACAAGTATAAGACTCTGAGTGTACCTGTTAAGTTATAAGGGAACTTAGTGACTGAGAGGGTGAAGGCATATACAGAGCACCAAATTGGGAAGAAGCAGTGTGGTTTCAAATGGGGGACAGGATGTGTGGATCAGGTGTTTGCATTAAAGATGTGTGTGAGAAATACTTAGGGAAACAGATGCATTTGCATGTGGCACTCATGAATCTAGGGAAAGCATATGACAGGGCTGATAGACAAGTTGTGGAAGGTCTTAAGAAAATATGGTGTGCAGGAAAGCTGCTGGAAGCAGTAAGATTTTATCAAGGGTATATGGCTTGTATATGAGTAGGAAGAGAAGAGAGTGAATAGTTTCCAAGTGATGGGTGGTCTGCAGCAGAGATGTATGATGTCACCATGGCTGTTCAATTTGTTTATGGATGGAGTGGTGAGGGAGGTAAATGAAGAGAGGGACAAAAATGCACTCTGGAGGGGATGAGAGGGCCTGGGAAGTGAGTCAGCTTTTGTTTGCTGATGTATAAGCATTGGTGGCTGATTCTGGGGAGAAGCTGCAGAAGTGGTGACTGAATTTGGAAGTGTGTGTGAAAGAAGAAAGTTCTTTTCTTTTCAAGTTGAAGGTTCCAGTCATGGAAAAAAGTCCACATCAAGGACGAGCCTTAATTGAAATATATAGAGAATTATGAAACGGATAAAGAAAAGACAAGGGAAAGTATTTATGAATTTTGAAGGAAGTGAAAGACCTGTCTTTTGAAATGTGCCAGGTCATAGTTATTGGGAAAAACATGAGAAGATACAGAATTCAAAAGCTTCGACATGTAGGGAAAGAATAAGGTATCAAAATGGCCCATCCTTGAGTTGGCAATGGCCACACAAAAATCATGTGACACAGCAGCTTGCTGAGTATTGCGTGGTCTAGCTAGTGGTGGGGGTACACAGGTAGCCAGCTCTTGGGAGCAAAAATGTGAATAAAGAAAGGTCACTAGGCTAAGTAGGTTGAAGGACAGATTAGTTGGGAGCGTGAGTTTAAACTAGGCTAAGCAGGTCGAAGGACAGATTAGTTGGGAGCGTGAGTTTAAATGGAGAAAAATTGGAGGAAGTGAAGTGTTTTAGATATGTGGGAGTGGGTATGGAAGCGAAGAGAACCATGGAAACGGAAGTGAGTAACAGGGAGGGGAGGGGGCAACATTCTGAGAGCAATAAAGAATGTGTTGAGACATTGTCATGTGGAAAGACAAAAATGAGTATGTTTGGAGGTAAAGTAGTCCCAACAATATCATATGGATGAGAAGCATGGGATATAGATATGGCTGTGCAGAGAAGGAGGATGTGTTCGAAATGAAATGTCATAGGACAATACGGGATGTACGATGGTTTGAACAAAAAAGTAATGAAAGAGTAAGTGAATTGAGTGATAAGAGCCAGTATGGTTAAGAAAGCTGAAATGGTTTGGACATATGGAGAGAATGAGTGAGGAAAGGCTGACAAAAGAGGATGTGTGTGTGAGAAGTAGAGGGAACAAGGAGAACAGGCAGTCCAAATTGGAGAAGGAGGGAGCCTGAACATGCAGGAGGGCGAAAGGTGTACATGGGATAGAGTGAATTGGAACGATGTGGTATAATGGGGTTGACGTGCTGTCAATGGACTGAACCAGGGCATGTAAAATGTCTGGGGTAAACCATGGAAAGGTCTGTGTGGCCTGGATATCGAGAGGAAGCTGTGGGTTTAGTGCATCACACATGACAGCTCAAGAATGGATGTGGCCTCTCTTAGTCTGTTCATGACATGACCTCACTAACACATGAAACAGCAATCAAGTATGAAAGAAAGAAAAAACTATATAGGATTCTCCAAAATCTTTCAGGGATGATGACCAGACATTAGTAAGATGGGAAATAATATCTCCAGATCTTGCCTTACAAAAGCCATACTGATGATCAGAGAAAAGACTGTGAAATTCAAAAAGCCTAAGGACAGAGGAGTTCAAAATATTTTGGAAATGGTTGATGTCAAAGCAACTTGACAAGAAGGAAAAGTTTGTTTTTGAACAGAAACAGAAGAGATGAGCAAGCGCAGATGTAAGATCAGAGGCAAATGCTTTCAGTAGATGGGTATTGATGCCATTAGGACCATCATCCTTGCTTGTGTCCTGAGAGTGAAATGCTTTCTGGACAGTCAAAGAGAAATTACGGGGAGGGCCACAGGATTAGCAAGAGGAGCATCAGGGTGTGAAGGAATGTTAGTTATCCACGGTAGAGCTGGAGGAGAAATGGGAACCAAAATGAGTTGCTGTCTACGGGAAAGATTGCTTTAGTACCAACACAATTGAAAAGTGAAGGAAAGGTAGACTGAAAGAAGTTGTTAGCAACACCCTTAGCTAATGACCCAAAAGTCCTAACATTACATGATGAGGAGAGGTTGTTGCACTTCCCCTGATACATACTTGCAATCATTACAGACAGTAATAAATGCTGAATGGGAGTCGGAGGAAGGAGAGTTTTTCCAAGCCCGATATGCCTGATCCCTTGCCTGAAAGGCCTCTGAACAGGAACTGTTGAACCATTGATTGGAAGAAGTGGTCGCCTTAGAGGATGTAGGGATAAATGCTTCCATTCCCACAATAATAGCATCTGCTATGCATTTGGCAGAGACAAAAGCATCACCACATAAAAGAAAGTAAATCACCCAAAAAGTCAAAGAAGAATTCTTATAAGTTATTCCAGTCAGCTTTATTGAGGGTGCCAATATTTATGATTAAAAGGGGCTGCTGGAGGGAAAGGTAATAGATTATGTAACAGTTCATAGGCATATAAAAAAGAAACTCTTGGATGTGAATGAGCTGAGGGGACAGCTGATGGAATGTTTGATTATTACTTACTGGAGGTGAGGGTGATGGTTTGTAGAGGGTTTTGGAATAGAGGAAATGATATGGATGAAAACAGAGTGGTGAAAGTGAATGAGCTTGAAAAAAGTATGAAGACAAATCAAGAAAGACAGAATCTAGAATGACAACAGGAGTGAGTAAAGGAAGTTAGGGGGGGTGGGTAAAGAATTGGAGATATTTAAGAGAGAAGTACAGCTGTGCGAGAAAAGTCTAGCATGTGAGAAAATGTGGTGAGTGGTGGGATAAGTTACACTGCTAGTGAATGAGAAAAAGGAAGGTGTATAGACAGTACCCCCAAGGAAGGCTTGTAATTGAGAGATGTACTAAAGAAAGTGGCAGGTCAAGAGAAAGGTGCAGGAGCTGAAAAAGTAAGCAATGAGAGTTCTGGTGAGTGAGCATCAGCAAACTTCAGGAAGAATAACAAAAATGTTTTGAATGATTAATTGAGGGTAAAACACAAGAACAAATGGATCATATGTGAAGGGTGCAAATGGTGAAGCATTAACATGCAGAAATGAGGAGATAAGATGGTGCAATTACTGTGACTGACTGCTGAATGTTTTTGATTGATAGGGTGGCATATGTTGGTTGTTTAGATGGGAGAGTTATACAGTGTGAGTCTTGGAAAGTGGATTGATGAAAAGAGAGGGGGTCATGAATACCTTGTGTAACATGAAGTGTGGCAAGGTGGCCCAAGTGTTGCTGAATGGTTAATTAACATTTTTAATATATGTATGGCTCATGGTGAGAAGTCTGAGGATTGGCAAAATGCCTCTAGAATGCCACTGTATAAAAGCAAGGTGGATCAAACTGAATGCTCTGTTACACAGGTATAAGTTGGTTGAATGTACCTGTTAAGTTGTAGGACAAAGTGGTGATTGAGAGGGGTGGAAGCATGCACACGGCATCAGATTTGGAAATAATAAGGTGCTCCTGGACCAGTAGATTTGTAGATGAAGCATTAGCTTTGAAGAATGTACAAAGAAAGAAACTGTATGTGCTATTTATGGATATGGAGAAAGTACATCAAATTGTTGATACTCTGTAGAAGTTGTAACAAATTTATAATGTGGAAAGAAAGCTGCCTGAAGCAGTAGATTTTAATAAAAGTGCAAAGAGTGTATACAAGTTGTAAGAAAGGAGGGTGAGTGGTTCCAGGTAAAAGCGGGTCTGTGACAGGGTGGTGAGGAGGGTGAGTGTAAGGGTCTCAAAGAGAGGAGCAGGATTGCAGTCTGTCAGGAGTAAGGGAGCTTAAGAATTGATACAGTTATTGTTTGCTTATGACAATACACTGGTGGTAGATTCAAGTGAGAAACTGCATTAGTTGGTTTCTGAGTTTGGCAGAATGTGTGAAAGTAGAAAGTTGAGAGTATGTGTGGAAGTACAAGGTTATTAGGTTTAACGGGGAGACAGGCTAGTTGGCTTGTGAGTCAGAACAGAGAAAACTTGGAGGAAGAGAAGTGTTCTAGATACCTGGGAGTGGACAGGGCAATGAATGGAACATGGGAACTGAAGTGTCATCGAGTAGGTGACAGGCAAAGGTCCTTGGAGCACTGAGGAATATGTGGAAAGAGGGAGTAAATGGGCATGTCTGAAGGTATAGCAGTCATGATATTGTTGTTTGGATATGAAGCATGTCATTCTAGATGAAAAGACATAGGCAAAGGAGAATGACTGTGTTGGAAATGAAATGATGGAGGACATAGGGTTGACTACAAAATGAAAGTACAGTTGAGACAGCTGAAGAGGGTGTGCTGAAATGGTTTGGACATATGGAGAGAAAAAGTGAGGAGAGTTTGACAAAATGTGTCTGTCAGATGTGCAGGGGTCAAGGAGAAAGGATAGATCAAACTGGGAAGGTAGGATGGAATGAAAAAGGCTTTGGTCCTGAACATGCTGGAGGATATAAGGTGTGCACAAGATGAAGTGAAGTGGACTGATGGGGTATGGAGCAAACATGTAGGAAAAAAACTTTTTGAAACTGTAAGGTTAAATACATTCTTTAAATGTGAAAAATGCAAGTTCAGAGGGTTTGAAAGAAAAAATTAGAGGGATGTCAGGTGGAACGTTACAGGGAAAAGTTAAAAGCCTTATATTTGTCATACCAAGGAAGTGATAAGAGTAAGGGTTAACATGATCTCAATTCTAAGCTTTTAAATCTATAATGAATAGTTCTTCACACAAAAGTAGAGATAGAACCAAAGGCCATAACAAAACTGAAGAAATTCTTTAGAATGTATATAAAGGAGTACTTTTATAGTATAAGACTGGCAATAGAGGAAAGCAAGAAAGATTAAAAAAAGATTTTGGAAGAAAGTTGCGTGAAAGTAGGGGGAAAATAAGAAATTGTGCTGTAAGGTGAAAAATCAAAGCAGTGGACGTAAGAGAGGAAATGTTAATGTTAGAAGTAAGGGGAGTTACTGGCTCTAAAGAAGGCAGTGAAAGGAAGATGAAAGGAGTATTTTGAAGAAATGAAGAATGTGGGAGGTTAGGAAGCAGTTGATATAATCATGGGTATGGAGGATGGAAGGAAAAGGATACAAGCGCAGGGGCCAAAGGCAAGAAGGGATGTAAATGGGGAGATAATAAAGCTGAGGGTAAGAAAGGCACTGGAGTGGATGGCATTACGGCTGAAATGCTAAAGTAAGAATGAGAAAGTGTGACAGATTTGATGCATATGATACATAAACTAGCATGGATATCGAGGGTTGTGTCTAATGATCCGGTGAAAGCTATTCTTTATCCCTACAGTTAACACATTTTCAAAGCAAAAGGTGCTAAGGATGTATGCAGCAATTATTGGGAAATAAGTGCGTTAAGTATACCAGGGAAGTGTACGCAAGCACTGATTGATAGTGTGATGGAAGTGACTGAACTCAGAATAAAAGGAGGAGCAAGGGGCTTTTAGGAAAGGTAGAGGATGTGGATCATATTTGTGTGGTGAAAATGACTGTGATAAAGTATCTTACGAAAGGTAACAAGCTGTAGGCAGCTTTCATGGATATGGAAAAAGCATATGACAGAGTCGAGTGGAATGCTTTCTGGGGGTGTGTTAAGGATATATGGGGTAGAGACAACAGCTGGATGATGTGAAAGCCTTTTATTGAGTAGAAAATGCATGTGTAAGAGTGGAGTGAAAGTTTCAGTATACATATGATTGTAAGGCATGACTGTGTGATGTCAATGAGGCTTTTTGACATATATATGGATGGAGTGATGAAAGAGGTGAAAGCAAAATTAGGGAAAGTGGGGTGCAGAAATGGAGTGTGATGGTGAGGTACAGTGGCTAGCAACAAGCCTGTTTGCGGATATTATCGTGCTATTTGCTGAGAGTGAAGAAGATGTGCAAAAGGTTGCAAGAGTATTTTGTGACGAGTGTAAGCATAGGCAACTGAAGGTAAATGTGAGAAAAAGTAAAGTAATGGTGTTTGACAGGAAATAATGTGAAACTTTAGATTTTGAAAAACCCTATAGTGAAAGAAGAGTGTACTAAACTGCATTTAGTGATGGGAGACTGAAAGAGGTAAGAGAGTTTAAGTATTCAGAAGCTATCTTGGGTAAGTTTGGTGATGTGGAAGGAGAGAGAAGGGAGTGAGCAGTACATGGTAGAAGTCACCGTGTCTCAAAATAAAATAATGTTAAGTATGGAAGTAAATAAAGGATTAAGGGACAGTATAGTCCTCATGACCCTTACCTATGTAGACAAAACATGCACACACAATGTGTCATAAAGGTAAAGAATCCATGCTGTGAAAATGAGCTATTTTTGAGGAGCATGTGGTATGACTAGATGGAATGAAGAAATGAGGGGGTGCATGAGAGATATGGTATGGTAACAAATGCAAAGGTAATGAACTGGGGAGTGGTAGTGGGTGAAATGTAATACTTTGAGGGGGTTTGGGTATGTGGAAAGAATGCAAGATGGGGAGTTTACAAGAATAATGTATGACAGTGCATGGCATGATTAAATAAATTGGTGTGGGAGGAAGATGACCTATGACATAGGGAAATAGAGTGGAAGAGTACAGGAGGATGAAAATTGGTGGAAGAATGAGTGGAATGGTGTATGCAAGCGAGATATGTAAGGACAGGGATAAGTGGGGACTCCTTTGTTGTGACCACCCCTTTGATGAGAGTTCCCAGAAAAAAATGGCATCAGAGATATAGAGACTGAGACAGAGTGGTAGATGAATGAAATATGAAGTTGTACGATAGTTGAGATGGTTCAAGACATGGTATCACACGAGTTTAAAACTCCATTACAGTACAGTGCAGACAGATATTACCACTGAACAAGCATCCAGGTAATAATAGCAAGGGGAAAATAAGGCATCTAAATAAAATCAAAAAACTTTTAAGCTTTCATCCAAACTGGTACACAATTCTACATTTTCAGAGTTCAAATGCAACAGGGGTCAGTGAAACACATCTTAATGCTATGCAATTTGTAAATGCAGAATACTTACCCTCTCCACAACTTTCTTCATCCTCATTATTTGTGAGGGCTAGCTCATCCTCCTCTTCACCATCTGAAGAATCGAGGTAGTTATCATCATCTTCCAATTCCTCACTTGGCTCACACGTACCATTTAAGGTTGGTGGATCTAATACAGAGGAATTGGTGGCTCCACCTGAACACCCCTCTGGTAACTGTGTCACATATTCTAATGTTGCGGCACACTGTGGGGAAAGCCCACCACTTCCACTTCCATTTGGTACAGGTTTATGGTTCTGATATACTTCAACTAAATTCGATTCTGTTAAATCCATATTACTATCACTTTTACACTCTCTAGTACTTTCACTTCTAATACAATCTCCAGTCACTATACCGTTCAAATTATCACTATTACTACTACTACCACCACTACCCCATTTGGTACAAGAACAAGATGGTTCCATGTTTTGTGTATTCATATCTTGTCCTCCCTCCAGTCTTGAAGTTCTGACATTGTGTTCACACAGAGGTGTAGGTTCCCCTTTTAAACAGCAGTCTGTAGGAACTAAAGAGTTATCCTGACAGGCAGCTAATGATTCCACTGAATCTGACCCACTTTTAGTGCGCTGACGTTTATTATGCAATGAAAATGGTGCATTTTCACTCTCGGCAACACCTGAGTTCTCTGGGCTGAGTCGTTTGCAGATAGTTTGTTGTGTTGTATTGGTGGGCGGCCTGGCAGGAGGTGAGGCATCTGAGACCTTCATAGTGTTTTGCTGCTGCCCAGCTATCAAGGGGTTGAGGGGTGGCCGCTGTGATGAAGACCACACATACAAATAACTGGACATCCTACCTCCACACGAACATTATCTGTCAAAAATAACAACATTCATCTGTAAGTGTTGTTCAACTCAAAATAATTTTACCTCAAATTTCTAAAGATGACCAGAAATAAACAATATAATAAATCATAATACTATCATAACAATATAATAAATCATAATACTATCATTGTAAAAGCAACAAAGTGGTAGTAGCAGAAACATTTGGTAGGAGCCTTTGAAAACACTGTACTAGTCACCCTCTGCCCATGGCCTGTTAAGGGTGAGGCACTAAAAGATATGAAGCAGAGGTGGAGTTCATCAGTTATGGAGACTTTTGCCATGGCCACCCTCTTGAGGGAGTTCCTGAATGGAATGGGCATCAGAGATATAGATATGTAGATAGCAACAAAATAAAGACAGTAACTGCCTCTAAGTAAAAAAATTTGCCAATATACAGTATAAGGCAATTCTGTTCTTAA
Source organism: Panulirus argus (assembly GCA_038088735.1). NCBI lineage: Eukaryota > Metazoa > Arthropoda > Malacostraca > Decapoda > Palinuridae > Panulirus > Panulirus argus. Next base: position 12,346 of record JAYMFT010396845.1, read on the forward strand.
TGAGTCACTAAAATGCTGCAAAATATGATACATAAACCAAATGAGACATGATAGTAAAAGGATAATGGATCAAAATGGGATGTATACAAAGGCAAGAGAAGATGGTGGGTTCTGGGGCCCAGAACATTACAAAATGAAATAATGATCATTCATAATAGTAAAATGCTTTCAGAACTAGCCCTAGTTAGTAAAAGAAGGGGGGATTTTTGAGAAAATTATTATCATTCCACTCTAGCCTAAAGGTTCCTGTCATGAGCAAAAGTCACCTGTGGAGCTATGGCAAAAAGAATACAGGTATACACTAAAAATCTTCAAGCAATGTAGATGAAATGCTTGCCAGTTAAAATATGCTAGACTGTAGTTATTAAAAATGCCACGGAAGAGCAAAGAGCTCCACAGCTTATCAACGAAGGAAAAGAAACAGACAACACAATGGCCCTCCTCCATGTTACCAATGGTCATCCTGCACTTTAATCATGTGATGCCATGGCTTGCTAAGGACTGTGCTACATGATCAAGCTAATGGTAAAGTTAAGGTTTGTCAGGTTGGAGTGCCCCTAAAAGGCATTACCAATAAATTAGTACTATTTACAAAAATAAGAGCTTGACGCTGTCACAATATAAAACATTCCACTTCAAATAAGTTGTTCCAGCATTGAATCAGTCATTTTCTAAATAATTTAAGTGATTACAATATTGCTCATGTGTACAAGAGGCTGTTAAATATATAAATGGCTTTTAAATAATGTATACATTCAACAAAAAGGCTGAGTGCAATGTAAATACATACAGCAAGTGAAAGACAAAATCCATTTAATACATTTATCTACATACTACGTATGAGTCTTTACAAAATGATACTGAAGAAACTAATCAAAGTATCTATAAATGTTGTCCTAAACAAGAAAAACAAATGCAGGTTATAAAGGAACTCAATTTCAAAATATCTGCCAATTCTTATGTTTATAAAAGTTAAACATCATTTGAATAAAGAAACTTTTGTCAATATAGGTCATTAAAAGAATAAAAAAGGGAAAGAGCTGATATATTAAAAAGACAGGAGTATTACAGCTAACATTCCATATTAACCCTTAGACACAGTGGAACAATGCATATAAGGGCAGGGAGATGTGGAGACTTTTGCTATGGCCAATCCACTGACAGGAGTTCATGAACGGATATTGATAGATGGATAAGTGAACCTTTAAACACCGGCAGCAATACGTGTACAATTATCTAGGATACACTGGGAGTCATACATGTAGCAATGACTCCCACTGGCAGTTTTTGAAATGTGCCTCAATATTACATCTGTTTGGCTACTAGTAGTAGCCTTCATCTCTGGCCTATGGAGATAGTGTGAGTGGCAAATCAGTGATAACTCATCCACTGGGGCATCTACAAACAGAGTCAAGTGAAATACAATGGCCATATAAAACATATTTGCTATTTTTTTTCCATGCATTACTTATGTTTTACAAAGGGAAACAAAATCTGAATGATGCACACTCTCCTAAACCCTTTCACCACCACTGGGGATCTCTGCAGCAACTTTTGCATTATATAGAACCAAGGCAGTAAAAATTTTTAGGTCGAAATCTGTGTATATTCTTTAACATGTAATCCTTTCATTTTATGATGGAAACATAATCTGAACAACACAAACCCTCCATAACTTTTCCTCTTTGTTAACTGTATGTTTTATTTTGTGTACCAAATAAAACTTAAACATTTTTGTCAGGTGTGATCAGATTTTTGCAAGTCATTCAGCATTTTAAGGGTAAAAATCTATTTGTCATCATTAGTCCCATTTTCATGGGGTGAATTATGCATATAAAGCCTTCAAACATCATTCATACACATCCTTAACCAACTCCCAAAAAAGTAATGGTGAAATGCAGGTATTTACTTATAAATATAGAGCTTTTTATCATTCTCATTCATATCATCTCTACAAAAAAATGCATCTATCCCAAACCATTCTTCTAGCTTCTTTAACTGAAGTGAGCCAAAATCAATTTTCTCATTGCACATATCCTTCTTAGCCTCTCTCTCTCTCTCTGTACCTTAAACTGCACTACTTATATATTACTGACCACACTATAATTACCTATATGCATATAATTCAGATCATCTACATACACAGAGGTTAAGAATATAGAAAACTGCTGAGAATTATCAAAGTCCACTAAATACAATTGCAAAACAGTTCTATGGAACACTTTTTTCATCTTTTCCCTCTTTTTTCTTTCATATCTATTCATCAATTTTGATGTGATTAAAGAAAATACAAGAAATTTCACATCAATGAATGATAATACAGAAAACAACTCACAAATATCTAAAAATTCATAGGAACTTGATAGATATATAGAGATGTATTCTGAATATGAGCATCTTAAAATTTTTAATCACAGTAAATACTCTGTTACACTTGCCTCTAATACTTTCTTGAGTATTATGAATTAAAAACAAAATGTATTCACAAACCCTGAGTAAGAAAATCCAATTCTGGACAAAACTCATCTATAGGCTGTATATTAATTGCTGAGATTCCATCACGTTTCAATGATTCTCAAAAATGCTAATGTTAACACAGTTTCCACAACTATAATTTCGATCCATGGAGAAATGTACTGAATAAATTAACGCTTTGGGTAAGACTGTACACTCCAAGAACCCAGGAATGAAACGTAACGGTACACTATTCTTCAACATACACCACAGTAGAGGCAATGCTTATGTCGTGTGATAAACAGAAACAGAAAATACTTGTATGATCATCTTAACATGAAAAAAAAGGGACCCATCTTCTCTTGAGTAGCCATAACGGAACCCTGGATTTCACTCGACCCGATTCTTATATAAGATATGGCTTGTATGAACTTTATGCTGAGCATGAATCACTCTGGCCTGATGATATCTGGTCTATTTTCCAGGGTGCACGGAGGCAGCAGGGGGCCCATGGCAGACCAGATGTGGGTTCTGACCCCCCTGCGCTGTCACCACCATTTGGGACAATGACCTTGGCCATTTTCTAATCACACCACCATAACTAATCATACCTTCCAAGTCTCACATATTGATATCTATCACGAACAAGCCACCTGGGACGCCATGAGGGAAGGCACTGTGAGGGAGAGAGAGCAGTAGGCGTTATGCGGCCGCACCTCATGGCCATCACTGCACCACTGACTGAACGAACTTATTCCGCCACGGGACTTCATCACCTCCACTTACTTTACACTTGCTGGGCCGCCTGCCCATGTCTCATGTGGCTTCTTTAACCATTCCACAATTCCAGTCAAATTTCACATTATGGATACCTTTTCATAAACCTCCCAAAATGCTATAAATAAGTATATTACCGTAATTCCCGCGTGATTCTTATGGCTCCTTCAATCTTCGTTCACAGGGCCAACACAATGGACAGAAAGGCCACTTATAAAATTAAATTAAAAATTACTCACCGCGTCTAGCTTGGCTACAGCATCCCTGAAGTGAAGATACGTGTCCCTTCTGTCCCAAAGTAGTCCTCTGAACGCACCAGATGATGCCACTGAGCCGCAGCAGTGAGATGATCACAGAGGTGTAGATGTAGGTATGGGAGATCTCGCCATGTCAGTAGCGGAGGCGCCGGGGTGGCCGATGAACTGCGCATGCGTTCAAGCGCCATCTTTGAATGGGTCTTACGGGACATTATTTATAAACCAAATTCTAATTAATTATTGGCTCCCCCTGTATCTATGATGATAATAACTGTCCTCAGGAGCATCCCAGAATGACTGATGGTAACAGTAAACAAAGGAAAACCCACTGAAATAATGATAATGACAATGATTAATAATGTTAAAAATGACAATAATAACTCTAATCAAAAATAACGATACAAATAATATCAATAATTACAAGAATCTTAACATTAAAAGTAACATTTACAACAAAAATAGTAATCATTCACTATAGTAATATATAAGCATTAGTAATGACTTGTAAAAATGCAAGCATGACTAATCAAGTAATTATAACCACGATATAACTAGAATGATCATGAAAGTAATTACAATTATCATAACAGTGATTGTAGAAAAAATCTGAATTATTAACTAATAATAATCATGACAGTAAAAAAAAATAATAATAATAATAATAATGAATAATAATAATTATAGTAATAATAATAATGAATAACAATAATTATAATAATAATAATAATAATAATAATAATAATAATAATAATAATAATTGAAATTATGACGATATAATTCATAACTTTAATGAAGATATCACTCATGGAAAAATGATAACCATTCGTTATAAATAATTTCATGAATAATCATTATATTCATGATACAAATATGATTAAGGGGTGATGATAATAATAGTAGTATTTATAACAAGATGATAATAAAGTTATAAACTCATAATCATTGATGACAAGAATATCTTTATTATTATCATTATTATCATTATAATTATTATCATTATTATTATTATCAAAGATTGAAGCTATAATACTTATATTACTTTCATCATTATGACTACCATTATTATAATTATTACAATTATTGTCATTATGTTATTTTCCATGACAGAATGGATGTGCAAAGAGGCTGTTCGTGTCCTGGAACTTTCTTACTAAGGCGAGAGAAGCAATTGGATCATTATTATCATTTTTGTTAGAATTATCATTGCAGTGTTGTTCTACGTACAGTCAATATCACAGACGTGCAGGTGACAGAATGAATTGGATCGTGGTAGTAAGTGGGGAGGGGGGACGTACTGTCAATGGGCACATGAATCGGTGAGGCTATAAGATGGAATTGTCGCTGGGGCTTGACTGCTGATGGAGGCTATGTTTCCGGTGCATTATACATGACAGCTAAAGAATTGATGTGTGTCAATTATGCCACTTTTTATATGAACCTGACACCACCTCGATAAGACGGGGGAAGTTATGTGCAATCATTCATACCATCGTTATCGTTGTCAGAGGCATTAATTTTATTACGACCATTATTTCTATCCTTATCATCGTCATGAAGAACTATAGAGTCAGGTCCAACGATGTTACGGTGACGCCACCCTTAAACGTCACAAGGTGGACACGTCATAACCTGGCTCCCCACAGGCAACGTAACATCAGAAGCACTGACGCTGAAACCATGAGTGTGTTCCCAACTCCATCTGATATAAATTCACTTTCTTTTCGTGTCAGTTTATAAAATTACGGAACGGCCGCTACTCACACTAATACAGAAGGTTGGATTCTATTTTTGCGTGTTAGATCACAAACAACACGATAAACACAATTCTCACCAAGTATCTTTAAGAATATTTGGTTTCTTCCTTGTTGACCCCAACTCGATGGTACATAAATTACGTTGACACACATTACACATTCAATCTTTCATGAGCTATTTAAACACTCAAGCAGATCTAGCCACGAGACAATCACCCTATCTCACCTTACAGATGAGGACCTTCCTTCAAGTGGGCTACACATACGAAAAGGTTCAGGAATACCAATTACGACTCTCACAACATAATCTTGAGCCGCATTCCGCTTGTCACTCTCCAAAAATGAGACAGGAAGCGCCTGTTCTTGGGCGTTTTCTTTTCCGGTGTCATTCTCAAGTAACTTTCAGATACAATTCGATGATATGAAGTTATAAAGATATATCATACAAACTCTACAATGCATTAACATTTCTATCATCGAGTGCTTTACTGACAGTTCAAAAGTCGATTGTACTTATTCTAAGGAAAACACAACGCCAAATTGAATTAACGAACACGTATCAATTTTAGCGCCATATTACCGAAAAAAAAAACGCATTTTCGGAAATCGTGATTTACAGATCATTGCAATAAAGTACGCGTTCGACATTACTTATTGTGAAAATAAGGGAATACGATGTACTTTTAGTTTCAACACTCAGATACACAGGAAATGCGAGTTACAATAACTCACATGGACAGAGAATTTAATTAATTACATTCTATGTACAAATGCAACTGTACACCTTCAAAGTAATAAGAAAGTTAATTCCCCGGGAAAAAACAATGAAGAAGAAATGGTGCACTCTGAGATTGTGGAGGTCTAATTCAGGTTTATTTGGTTTATCTCTTGGACTGTAACACAGCAAAAAACAAAGTAAATCTGCAGACAGTACAAGAGTACATGACGAGCCCATAAGAGTCAAACTTGAAATAAAGTAAGTTGGTTGGTTGTTTGGATTTCAGACCTTATCAGCTGCCAGGGTCATTAAGGCTCCATTCACCAACCGAAAAATCTTAAAACACCTTCAGGTGTTAGAGAGACTTCTATGAAGAACATACACTCTCACTCTCGCTATGCATGTGTTCCTTGCTGAAATATGCACCTCATGTTGATGTATAACATCCTCTCCCGACTTAATTCATACGGCAGTTTACAGGAGTAAATGCAGGAGCTGCATTTTCAATGCTTTCAAAGCATCAGCCATTTATTTACAATATCTACGTGTCATAGATGCTAAACAGTATGAAGGCCTTGGAAGTGTACAGTGAAAAACTGGCTACTGTCATAACCACAAGATTCTGAGATGTAAAAAAATCGTGTCAACAATGTGTTGTGCGAATTACCTTTTTTTTTTATGTTGAAGGCGCCGCCAGTCACGGACAAAAGTCCACATCAAGGCCGGGCCCTACTTGAAATAGAGTTGAAATTGAGAAAGGAGGAAAAAAGACGGAAAGTATTTACGAATTTTTGAGAAAGTGAAAAACATGTCTCTTGAAATGAGCCAGGTCTTAGTTATTGGGAAATACATGAGAAGGCAGAGAGTTCCAAAGCTTCGACGTATTGGGAAAGAAGCAGTTATCAAAACGGCACACCCTTGAGTTGCCGATGGCCAC
>JAYMFT010396856.1:0-19240 GCA_038088735.1 Panulirus argus
GGTTGCGAGGCATGGGCTATAGATAGAGTTGTACGGAGGAGGGTGGATGTTTTGGAAATGAAATGTTTGAGGAAAATTTGTGGTGTGAGATGGTTTGATCGAGTAAGTAATGTAAGGGTAAGAGAGATGTGTGGTAATAAAAAAAGTGTGGTCGAGAGAATAGAAGAGGGTGTGTTGAAATGGTTTGGATATATGAAACGAATGAGTGAGGAAAGGTTGACAAAGAAGATACATGTTTCAGAGGTGGAAGGAACAAGAAGCGGGAGACCAAATTGGAGGTGGAAGGATGAAGTGAAAGGGGTTTTGAGCAGTCGGAGCCTGAACATGCAGGGGGGTGAAAGGCACATACAGAATAGATTGAAATGGAACGATGTTGTATACCGGGGTCGATGTGCTGCCAATGGACTGTGCCAGGGCATGTGAAATGTCTGGGGTAAACCATGGAAAGTTCTGTGGGGCCTGGATGTGGATAGGGAACTGTGGTTTCGGTGCATTACACATGACAGCTAAAGACTGAGTGCGAGCGAATGTGGCCTTTTCGTCTGTTTCCTGGCGCTACCTCGCTTACACGGTGTGGAGATACTATTTCCTGTGGGACAGGGTGGTGTTATCATTTTCATTTTCACTCCATACATCCTGCCCAAGGGTATGGGTTTCCCCAATTCCCAGAATATCCAAGTTATAACTTTCAAATTTCTCAACAAGCTCCCTTCTTTTACTCTCATCAGTCATCCCATTTACATTCTGCACAAACACCCCCAATTGCTCATCTCTTTTACTCCTTGGCATAGCTGGTAAACTCCAGTGCCGCTTCTTAGCATTTTGTGCCTCAACTTTGACAAGCTACTGGCAGTGGGCAACTACAGCACACTGTTTCTCAGAGACAGCGAGGCTCCCAGATTGTCCATAAAACTAAAAATCTCTACACAAATCATGTGTCTGTCTGTATCTAAAAGGAAAACTACCACTACTATGGTGATGGGCAACACCTCCCTCATTAGCTCCACTCCTAAGGGTGTAATAACAAGGTTACCACAAAAAGGCAGGGTGAGACTTGGATACTCTAATAAACTATAGTGCCCCCTTGAGGTGGTAATGAAACCTGAAACTTTTCCCAATTCCAAGCCTAACCCTGTAGCAACATCTCCTAACCTCATTGGTTACAATACTGCCACTGCATAACACTCTTCATGGTCTCCTGTTACGTAAAAATACGACAGATGGCCATAATCTTCACCTAAATCCCACAAAAACAAAGGGAAGGGTGATGTCCTCCCCTAGCATAATCCTCTCTAGGTAAATGTGCCTTGGGGATATTTCTGAAAGCCAGTTAGAGCTCTAGGTGACACTGGCAACTATACATGCCTCTAGTAGTTAAAAGAATCACTAGCTCCTTTGAATGCAGGCGGAAAATTTCAGAATATTCAGCATATACAGTTAAACAGTAATCATCATTCACATGGTTAATGTGGACAACATACATAAATTTCAGAAGTTGTATGACAGAATATTCATGAGATGGAGCCCCATGCTGTAAAAAAATGTAATTACAGGTAGGAAATTATGACACATAGAGTAAGGATTTCAAAGACTTAACTATCTACCAATAATTCACCCACATGCATAAACACATCCTCAGCAGTGATGGTTGTAGCTGGGTTTGGACCAGGTTTGTCATTCTTACTGAGACCATACTTGCGCCATGTCTTCCTTTCAGCAATAGTCCTAGCCACACGGTGTTTTTCAATCCGGTAGTGACTAATAATCTGCAATACAGACAATACAGAATTAATGCAAGCAGAAGAAACTATAAAACAACTGAGGCAGGTTGACACAAGCTTTAAGTCACTGGTTAACTCTGGCACTTGAATGAAATATTAATGTACTGTATAACCTTGCCTCACTATACATTTACCTAATTTTGAAAGCCTGTTTCTGTCCCTACTGTTTTATCTAGGGGATAGTTACAGTGACAAGGTTTATGTAACCACCGGAAAAAAAGGCAAATATTTGTCTAATGTGGGTGGAATTACAGTTGAACTTCTTAAAAAAGGTGATGACAGCACTGAAGATGACTAGTAAGGATATAAAATGCATGAATGGCATGGATAATGAGTACATTACATATGATACATCAGTTAGAAAAGTGATCTCCCTATCAAAAATTCCTCAAAACTTTCCTCTCTACTCTGATGGTTCTGTAATTCCACCTTTAGACTCAATGAGCATACTTGGTATTACTGTAACATCCACTCTATCTTGGGAGCTCCACATTATGGAAATAGCTAATTCTACCTCAAAGAAACTGGGAGTCCTGTTTAGAAGTTAAATTCTTTACTTCTGAACACTTTCTCCATTTATACAAAGGACTGATCCATACTTGTATCAAGTACTGCTCTCACATCTTTGGGTGCTTCTAGCTCTGCAACCTTACTTGGAAGAGTTGAGTAAAATGCAGTCAGACTTGTAAACTTTCCCATGCTAACTTCAAAATTTAACCACCTTGCCCTATGTCACAATGTTGGTTCACTTTCCCTCTTCTATAGGTATTATTTTGGCTTTGCACCCAAGATCTGGCACCTTGTGTGCCTCCACCACTAGCTAGACCTTGCAATACTCAGCAAGCTACAGCATCATATGTTACTGTGTGGCCATTAACAACTCAAGGGTGGGCCTTTTCTATAACTGTCTCTGCTTCCACCTTGAAACTATGGAACTCTAATTTTTCACGTCTTTCCTAATAACTATGAACTGGCATATTTTAAAAGACAGGTTTTTCACTTTATCCAAAATTCATAAATACCTTCCCTTTCATTAACCTCTCTATACTTCATTTAAAGCCTGGCCTTGATGTGGACTTTTGTAAAAAAAAAAAAAAAAAAAAAAAAAAAAAAAAAAAGAAAAAAAAAAAGGGGGGGGGGTAACTAATGGCATTAAACGAGCAGAGGTTAAGACAGGAAACAATAAAGATATAATCATGGAAAGTTCACATACTTCAATAATTTCTATGGTAATATAGATTGGGAAAAGGCATTCAGTAGCCAGAAACCACTTTGTGTCAAGAAGTTCTGTGAAATTTATAAATGAGTGGAGGTATGGACGGATACCTCAATAGATGCCATAAATCAAAATAGCTTTGAGATGTGTAGTGGCATAGATGCAGATGGCACTCTAGCCAGCCAGCATTTGCAAGGTACGAGAGAGCACAGAACAAGTATGGCAGGATAAGAAAAGACGAACCTAGAAACTTTGTATAGATTACTTTGGACAAGGCAGATTAAAATCTAAAACTTTTTCATTAATTCATCAGAAGTCAGTTATCTGTTTAGGAGCAGCTAATCAGGTTAAGATTTCTAGAATGAAAAACTGTAGAGGATGACGTAAGGATATGTGAAGAACTGAGTAATGAGTTCAACAGACTTTCACAATAGAAAACACTGTAGCCCCAGCACCAATGAGATGAAGTGGTGGGTTTGGGAAATTGTTCAGATATTTAGAAAAGATGCTAAACGAATATTAAAACAGGACTTGACCAATACAAATCTCATGCTCAAGGGATTCAACTCAAACTGTTATGGATTCCCTCTCATATAGGCCTCCGTGAGCATGACAACGCTGATGCTCTAGCCAAACTTGCACTTAGTAAAGGTGATGTTGAAAACAACATTGGGCTGTCAATTAGATGCCTCAAAACTGCAATTAGAGAGGGAATTAACTGACCTCTTTGAAACACAAAGATGATTTCAGATAAGCACTAGTAGAAACATTTTCCATCACAGTGAAATGTGTAAAGTAAATCATGTATATGGAAAAACTAATAAGATCAGCAGATTACATGATGTAATTGCTAGATTAAGGCTAGGCTATAGGTAGTACTGGCGCTTTGGCCTATCTGGAGATGTTAATCGTGTAAATTGTAAAGTTTGTGGTCAAAGATTTGGACACAAAGTAGAACACTGTTTTAGAATGTGAAAAAATAGAGCCGTGTAAGGATCTAAACAAACCCTGCTAGAAATGTCACAATACCTTATTGTTAATGACAAGATGACTGAAATTTCAAGTTTGTATCCACTTTTTGCATCTAGCAGGTAGAACTTAACATATGAAACTATGTATAACTATGTAATGCACGTAATATGAACCCACTAGGGTCTAAGAGCCTAAGATCCTTTGAGACCCCTGTAATCCTTTTGCGCTACCGCTCACAGGATGAGTATGGGGTGCAGAATAAACTTGCCGGGGTTCCCGGCACAAGTCAAATCAAGAGAGACGGCATGGATATGAAGGGGTGGTGGAAGAAGGAAGGGGAAATATTGGGGTGGTAGAAGGAAGGAGGGGGAGATAACGGAGTGGTGGAAAGGTAAAGGGGAGATAAATGGGTGATGGGAGGAGGAAGGTTAGGTGAAGGGGTGGTGGGAAGGATGGGGACTGACACAAATGGATGGTGGAAGTAAGGAGAGACAACGGACTGGTGAAGGGAGCAAGCCTCAAGGCCGAAGGGAGGAGAAGGAAGAAGGGGCAGGTATCGTGACATGCGGAACACATTAGCATACAACGGAGACCATTTACATAAGACACAATAATATGTTGCCAGCACTGGGCACATGCAAGGTGTGGGTCAGTGTGTTAGTGGTGCGGCCCTCACGCCCGGGAGCAGGAGAAGGCTGCGGCTGCCGCTGCGCTGCTGGAGGAGGAGGAACAGCGCACCTGCAGGAAACACCACCCCCTACCGGCCTCCCTCATCCTTGGAAGAAAAAATAAAAATCACAAGAGCCAAAAACAAGTGGGATACAAAAGATTCACAGGGATCCAGTCCAGGCGGGTTATGTGGAGCTGAGGCCCGCGGCCTATACACGAGCTAAGATCACATGGAAAGTTGCTCTGTCGTGCTCAAAGGTCGTTATGTCGTGCTGTAAGGGTCGTCCCATCGTCCTCAAGGGTCACACCGTCTTTCTCATTGGTCGTACCGGCCTGCTCAAGGGGTAAACTACCACAATATGCTACTGTTGGCTCCTGTGACCGCCGCAATTATGTTTAAGCAGTGTTTTGCCTCACTTCACCTTCGTATGTCTGTATCCCAGAATGCGCGTTTACTACTAAAGTCTTAAGATGTTATGTAATGTGTGCGTCTTGCTAAACAACATTTATAAGTACGCATGAATATGTAATGTGTGCGTTTTGTCTCAACACGTTCATGTATACGTGACTGTGCTTGGCTGCTCTTGTACTATGCTGATGTACACATAGGCAGTGAAGTCTTCTGCTTCCCTACTGCCAGGGGTCTGTTACTTCCACCACCACTGCTGAGGTACGCTCGGCCACCTACCGATCACATTAATCCATCCCCCACCCCTCCCCTTCTCTCTCTCTCTCTCTCTCTCTCTCTCTCACACACACACACACACACACACACATATCAGTGATCCTCCTCCACTCAACCCTGTAAGTCGCCAGCGCATCACAACCATTACAAAACTACCTCGCTATAGTACATTACTGCTGCCGTAATTATAGAACCAAATCATGTTAGAATAAAACCACTAATTTACCACAACAGATCTTTCTTAAAACCCCTCCCGCAACCACTTCATTAAAGACCCTACCCTCCATAACCACTTCATTAAAGACCTACCACTACCGCTTCATGAAAAGATCCTCTCCCCTACGGTACTGCTTATTGCAAAACCAACTAGATTCACCACCATCCCAGGAACAACTACATTCCGCAGCAATAAGCTTCCACACCAATAATCTCCACAACATTAATCCCCGTAGTAACAACCACCGCAGCAGCAGGCTCCAACAACATCAATCCTTAGAGCCAGCAGCTTCTACAGTAATCCCTAAAGGAACCAGTCCCCACAGCATCAATACCTAGGCACAAACAGCCCCTACGGCATCAGTCTCTTACAGAATCACCCCCCACAGCATCCATCAATCCCTATGGCAACATGCCCCTACAGCATCATTCCCTACAATAAACCAGCTCCTACATATGAACACTCGTGGCCACAATACTCCCCGCCGGCAGCAAGCAGGCCAGGCAACAGTGTGCACATCAACCTTGAGGAGTCGCCAGAGGGGCCGGTGCTCACCTCCCGTTATACCTGGTAGCCAGCCAGGCGTGACGTCACCTCCACCACCACCACCACTATCACCTCCTCCTCCACCATCCTGACCCGGGAGCTGGCTCCCTGTGTCCCCAGGGCCTAGTGCACAGCATCTGGGACCCAAGCCTAGTTTGATACCTGGGCCTACGCCTAGTCCTAATATTAATACCTGGATCTAGGCTAAGTTCTAATATAATACCTGTTCACGTTGCTAAGGCAAAGCCAAGCTCCTCAGTCCACCAAGAGTCAGGTGTGTGTGTGTGTGTGTGTGTGTGTGTGTGGCTGGAACTGTACCACGAGGCATGGCTTTAAAACCTTAAGCATGACGGTGCGACCCTTGAACACGACGGTACGACCCGCAGGGATGATATCAGGCCTGACCTTAAACACACGCAACACGAACCGTCATGAATAAGCAAATATGATATCCTTCAACCTTCTCTTTTCTAAGGGTACGAAAGGTACACACACCATTGCCATCATTTCCTAAATGACTTAAAGCCCCCCCAAAATATCTACCTTACGTCTTACGTGAAGCAGCGGCCCTGGTCTGCCTGATACAGTTCCCTCAGCCCCGAACCAGCAGGATCTGCAGGACCCACCCATGACCGTTCCTTCCTCCGTCCGTCCGTCCGGCCGGCCATGACCAGGGAGCTGCCTGCCTGCTTGGCTGGTCTCCTTCCGTGTCTGCCACCATCAACAAGTGTCCGAGGGGCATAAAGCATGATGAGCGATCCTACATCATAATTACCATACCATGAAAGTCACCAACCACCATACTATTTCAAAAGGTTAAAAATACCTAACTTTCCCCCACACAATGATGATGTGGATGATCATCACTTACAGTAGATTCATTTGGAAATCTTTGGACGTACTTCGAGTCGAATATTCTGTTAAATATTCACCAAGAAATCGCTGGACGTATATCATGTTAACGACTGTTCCCTTTAAGTTCAGCCACAACACAGCAGAGATACTGGAGCTGATGTTTTTCTCGGTCCAACCCAGGCTGGGCTGGACCTGTATAGCGAACCCTTGCCTCGGGGAGCTTGTTTTTACTGTTAGCAAGTAGTGACTAAGGGTAGCAGGGTAGGATGGGCCACCCCAGGGAGTTAAGATACACTCTGTGGGTCTCAACTCCCCAACCAGTCCCAATGACTGGAGATCCAAGTCTGTGAAACCAATTCCCTCAAAAAGCTTCTATAATGCACTTATGCCTCCCGTTGTAAAAGGGGGTAGATATACGAGTAACGCTGACAGTTTATAAATGGGACACGGTCATGGCCAACAGAGATAATTTGCTCAGCAGTAAAAACAAACAAAAAAAAAAAGGCACTAAGGTCAGTGTCAGGGAGTAGCCAGAACACCAGGTAACAGCCGATATGAACCTTGAGGTGAAGGTAGATTCGTCCGTCGAGGCCAGGCATGTGGTGATAGGCCAGCGTGTAGGCCATGCATCCCTGGGGCGGCCATGGAAGAAGAACCAGGCACCAACGGGTCTACCACGTGTAAGACAGGCAACCGCGAGGCTTCTGTGTGTATGAGTAAGCCAGGCACCCTCAGGGCTGCCATGTATAAGCCAGGCACCCGAGGGGTTGCTACGTATGAGTCAGGCACCCGCGAGTCTCCTACGTGTCACAGGAAGGAGGAGAAAATGTACGGGGAGAGATGGTGAATGGAGAAGCCAAGAAAGACAAGAAGTGGGAACTGAATAAAAGAGAAAGAATCAAGGGTTTGAGAGGACAAAGAGACGGAGAAGAAAGTGGGTGAAGGGCAGACAAACGTGGAAATAGAAAGGAGAGTTGAGAAATATGGGAAAAAGGATGAAGGAGCAGAAAAGGAAGAGAGAACGAAGCAAAGATGAAAGGAGGCAGATCTGAACCGGACTGGCGAAGTAAGAACTGGAGGCGGCGGCGACGACGAGAGGTCAGGACCATGTCAACGTCCGTCCGGTCATTGTGGAGACATGACACACACACACACAGCCTGCTGACCCATATCTGACTGCTGGGGGGGGGGGAGGGAGGGGCCATCATGAGGGAGGAGGATGATGATGGGGGTTGAGGAGTAATAATGGGGGGAAGAAGTGATGATGAGGGGCGAGAGGCGCTCATGAGGGTGAGGAGCAATGATGAGGGTGAGGGGTGACGATGTGGGATATGAGAGGGGAAGGGGAGAAGGGGGACAGAGAGATGAGAGTAACACAAAAGACAAACCAAATAAAAAAACATTAAACACGAAAACAAACGAAGAGAGAGAGAGAGAGAGAGAGACCTTTGGCAAGGTGTCTGGCAAGTACAGATCTGCTCTACAAAGCACCCGGACAGCCTCTGGTGTAGAGGGGCTGGACCATGTCTCCACCACCACCGACCTGGCTCGACCTCCATAGTTACGTAGGAGAAAGTAAGGCCGCTGTTACGTCACCGCCGCTAACACCAGGTGGCCACAACCGAACTCTGACGTCACCTCTACGGGGGGTCACGTGACTGTTTTACAGTTGTGTACATGGCGAAAGACATAAATTAAACGTCACTACCATTAAAAGAACGAAAAATCCACTGAAGTCAGCTTGTGACTTGTTATATATAAGTAATAATAAAGACTTGCATAAAATGATGATGGTTCTAAAATAAGAAAGATACGTTCGCAAATATAGCTGATATCTCCCAGATGTTATCTAGATGGTAGCAGATCTGTGAGAAGGGTGTAAATACGGGTGAGTGAAGGAGTGTGTTGCTGGAGTGTAAATGTGGGCGAATATAAAGGTGCGTTCGTGAGAGAAGTGTGTATACGGATGACTGATGAAGTGTGTCTGTTAAAAGTAGAATGGAGGGGGGGGTTGTACGTAATGGAGCATGGAGAGAGAGGGCGGGTGAGTGTGGGCGGATGAGAGTGAGTGTGGGCGGCTGAATGTGGGTGAGTGAGTGGGAGGGGGGACAGTGGATGAGAGCCACTGACCTCAAGCTGGCCAAGAGGGTGAATACAGTGTTCTCTCTCTTTCTCTCTCTCTCTCTCTCCCTCCGCCTGTTCTTTTTTTCTTTTTTTTTTTTAACATGCACAGTAATACTCCCCCGTTACACAACCACTGGAGGAGGCGGAACTCGTAAAATGAAACCAAGACAAAAACCGGATTCATCAATCTCCTCAAATCTTATTTCATTTCTTGCCGAGGTTTGGAACAATAGAGTAAAGTCATACCCCACTCTGGCAGGACACCATTTAAAAGCCATTTCAGGAGTACATGGGAGTATCTTGGAAAGCCAGATAAGAGGAGGTTGTCTGCTACAGGACAGAAATACTGTCGTAAATCCCTGGTCTCTACAGGCAGAAACAAAAGATAAAACAAAAAATATGATAACATAAAACCATGGAGTATGGGAAGAACATACCGCCATGGGAAGTTTACAGGAAAGTGTGGACTGGAGAAAGTTCCCTAAATGATGAATAACATTTGCTCTGCAGCCTGATTCTGGAAAAGATGAACATGACTGGTGGCAAATTCGATATATATATATATATATATATATATATATATATATATATATATATATATATATATATATCTTAATGATACGAAAATTCATTGAAATATCCATCTATTCACCACATCGGAAGGTAGTTTATTCCGATGTTCAATTACTCTACGAGTGGAGGAAAAAACAAAGCCTGCATTGCTATTACAGCTTCCTTTTAGCATCATACCGTTATTTCTGGTGAGAAAATTTTTTCGTACGTTATGATGTCGAAATCATTTAGTATTTTGAAACCTTTCAAATCATCTCAGAGAATAATTTCAGCTCTTTTAGTCATTCCTCGTATGTTTATTTCTGAACGAATGTATCTGTTTCGTTGCTCGTCCATGAATTCGTCCTAATTTCTCCTAATCTCTGATCAGGTTTGGTGACCAGAACTGAAAAACGAACTCCAGGTGAGGTCTGACCGGGGCGCTGTTAAGGTTGAGTATTGCATCGTTTGTTTTGTAGTTTATACTTCTAGTTATGAATATTAACATTCTACTGACTTTGTTGTAAACAGCAACGAGGTCTAGTTTATCTACGGTTATCTATGATAATCAGTCCAAAGGTTCTTTTCTTCATTAACTCCTAGTAGTGATTTATCAAGCATTTTGAACTCATGATTTGTACTTTTGGCACTGAGTTCTCATATAGTATTTGTAATGCTAAAATTCAAACGTTTTAGATGTAATTCATGGGACTCAAGCAAGTAGCACTCTTTACTTCACCAGGTAACCTGGTCTCCTTCAGCAAATAAACTCGTTTCTTTTGAAAACCAGGTTTTCTTCAGCGGGTACCCTCGTTTCCCTCAGCTGATATTCTCGTTTCTTTCAGCAAGTCACATCGTCTCTTCCAGCAATTAACTTTGTCTCCTCCAACAGATAACCTTGTTCTCTTCAGCAGTTGACATCGTCTCCTCGTCTTTTTCAGTAGGTAACCTTGTTTCCTTCAGCAGGTGACGTCGTCTCCTTCAACAGGTAACCTCGTCTCCTCCAGCAGGTAACCTTGTTTCCTTCAGCAGGTGACGTTGTTTCCTCCTGCAGGTAACCTCGTCTCCTTCAGCAGGTAAACTCGTTGCCTTCAACTGTTACCCGTTCGTTCCGAGTGTCAATGCAGGACGCATATTATGTCGGTGTATAAAGCTCTTTCTTCTATGAACGGAAATTCTTTTCATCTTCAGAAATCGAGACATTAGGAAAAAACGCTAGCTTTAAAAAGCCGAAACTAATTGTCTTCCAACCTGTTTCAACGGTAGGGGTCAAACTTCACTTTTCCAACCAGTTTCAGCATCAGGGGACAAACTGCCACCTTTTCTAACCCGTTCCACCATCAGGGGACAAACTGCCACCTTTTCTAACCCGTTCCACCATCAGGGGACAAACTGCTATCTTTTCAAACATGCTACACTATTAGGGGACAATCTGCTGTCTTTTCTAACCTGTTTCATCATCAGGGAACAAACTGCTATCTCTTGTAACCTGTCTCATCATGGACAACTATCTTTTCTAGCCTGTTTCACATCAGGGGACAAATTGCTAACTTTTCAAACCCGTCTGACCATTGGGGGACAAACTGCTTAGTTTTTGCCGCTACCAACACTTGGTTTACCGTGCCGGCTAGGGTCATCCTGCAAGCAGTGACGCGAAAAGATTTACAGGAGGTCACCATGGGTCTCTGTCAGACCCCAGTGGTCAGCCAATGAGGACGTCAGATTATAAAATGCTTGCCTCAATATATCTGTTAGTTCTTTCACGATCGCAGCTTTTAAACTTCCATCTGATGACCCAGCATTATGTTCAAAAGCCCCTGCATCTAACTAGGCAAATTTGGCTTAGGAATCAACTCTGTCATGCTGTCAGAGGCTTACACATTAAGCAATCCACAACAATATCACCTTGAATCCCTGTACCAGTAACACTCGCATATCTGAATCCGACCTCAGACACAACCATGTTACTCTCTGGTCGCAAGGTATTTAAGCAAAATAATGAGGTTAGAGATTCAGAGATCATTAAACTGTCTACAGCCTTAGCTTTTGCAAGTCAAAAAGCGATGAATATAGTGAACAATTCAGATAAGGTTAAGCTGTTTAATTTATGTAACCCGTTTCATCGTCAGGGGTCAAAACTGTGGACTGTTAACTGTTCTAACCTGTTTTACCCAGGGTACTCGTGTTGAAAAACCTTCTATACCAGCAAACCTTAAGCAGAGAAACCTTATAAAAAACTAAACTGATTTAAAAGATGAATACAGTAACCCAAAATCGATACGTTCCCGTCATTGACCACCGAGAAATAAATTACCATATTTACGTAATCACGACCACAAAACAGATAATGCTGTCATAAATTCCTTAAATGTAAGATACGATGGACATATAGCACCTCCGCTCCGCAATATTCCCCTCCAGAGCCTTTCCAAATTATCTAAACAATTATGCCAACTGAAAATACAGGACAAATTATCTACGATACTGTCTAGATATCTGTCAAATCAGAAAAACTATGAAAATTTAAAGGCCACTACATATCAAAACACTCTCTAACGGATCTGAAAGCAATAATCCCAAAGATGAATACAAAAAGCGAAGTTGCTTTACGTAAGCATGGGTGTGGCTGGCTGCCGAATGGCACCCAAGGTAGAGAAGGCAACGCGTGAATCGCTTTTTACAATCACTGTAAATCAAAATTTAACGATAAAACTAAAATAAAATTAAAGGTAGAATGATTATTCATGACCACCTAAAGCACAGAATCTGACAGTCTGACACTTGGGCAGGACGGGACATACAGACAATAGACCACAAAGCTGACACTCTGATACGACGGTACACAAAAACAACAAAACTAAGATTTTGTGTTATAAAAGCAGCAGCAGTAAACCTGGTTTAGCTCGATCATGTGTCTGGCTGTTCTGATACAATAAACGAATCCTGAGACAAAATCCTAAGAAATTTCAGTATCGTGCCTAAACAATTTTACTGAAGATTGCTGAATGTGTCTGCCACTGAGACTGCCATTAATACAACAATTGGCTCGAGATATATGAAAAAAAAAAAGGTCTCCGGTTCGATCCGTGAATCAACACTGTCTTTCAGAAACCATGACTTTTCTTCGTTCAAACGTTCTGACAGGCTGGTAATGGACGTCGAACCTCTGTATCCCAGCCATCCCTGTCATTCAGGTAATGCTTGTGTTCCTTTGTATGTGAAACTTGTTCCTGCCACTCAGTGGCATGGATGCTGCTCTCCCAGCATCCCACACAGGGTTTTCAACACATTCCCAGCAGCCAGGCAGGGGTGTGAACACACTCCCAGAAGACACGAGGGTCACTCCAGACCCCAGATGGTAAATTCAAGCCGGAGGTGGAAAATGGATATCTTTCGCATTACCGTGGAAGGCGGTGGCATAACCTGTATGAGTTTTGACGTCATTCCCTTACACTTAAAAAGCCAAACCTAACCTAACCTTACCTAAAAGCAACAAAAATAACAGACCGGAGGAAACTTTATTTCATCACAATAAAAACGAATCTAATCACCTACCCTAACCTTCTACCATGACATCTGTGCGCTTGTGTATCGGGATGTAGTGGACACAGCAGGGTGGGTCAGGGAGGTACGGTGGAGGAAGCAACATGACGAAGGACAGGTCAGCCTGGAGACCATGGCCCGGGAGGAGCCTGCCACTTTCCACGCTGGAGGTGGACCTGTGTCCCGCTGCCGCCGCCACTGACTAAGGCACGAGGTCACCTGCCCTCTGATCCCGTCCTCTCTCCTGCCGTCTTTGTCCTCTGGAGCTAGCAACGGGTAACGACAGCAACAGCAACACTGCCAACTGATTAAATATTCGAAAAATCATACTGAAAATCATATACAATTCTTTTAAACCGGTCTGACGTTAGGGGAGAAAGAATACCACCCACGTATCTCCTGCGTGTCGTAGAAGGCGACTAAGACGTGCGGGAACGGCGGGCTGGACTGGAAATCCTCCCCTCATGTATCAGCTTTCTAAATGTAGGAACAAAAGGAGGAAAACAAGTAATATGTCGTCGAACGCCCGGTCGTCTGTTCCCGATGCGACCTTCCCATGACACGTAAGACAAGCGGGTATAAAAACGGGGACAAAATAGAAACAGGACGTCGTGATCCACTATCATGGAAGGAACACATTAATTATTAGACGTCAGAACATATAAATTCCAGGAAATGCGTCACATAACATCAGGACAGAGCGTGTGTGTGTCTGCGGTGTGGTGATGGTTGTGGGCACTCCGTCTCCCGGCTGGGGCTACCACTCCGCCTGCTCTTTCTCTCCCTCCCTTTCCGGGTCCCCTCCGTCCTTTCTTCAGTACCCTCAACCTCATTACTAGCATCCCTTCCGATTCTCTATTTCTTTTCTATCCGTTCTTACTACCTTACCAACACTGGGGTTGCGGGCATTCAGTTCGCAAAAATACTCTCTCCACCTCACAACCCTTTACACACTTTAAGACACGTCGTCAGTACTCGTAAGGACTCTCTCTCTCTCTCTCTCTCTCTCTCTCTCTCTCTCAAGACATTCTTTCTTCAACACCATCCCCTCCCCACCGAATGCTCTCTCTCCCTCCTTTCACCCCAGGTCTGTGACTGCCCTGTTGTTCCTTCCCTCCCCTCCCCGACCCGTCCCTCCCAAGAGTTAGCCCGGGGGCAGGTTCTGGTGCCCTGCCACACGGTCAACACCTATAATAATTCAGCAGAAGAAACCCTTCTTGCGAGACACCAGGTAGAGATGAGGCCACCCTCCATGTGACTAGGCAGGGCAAGGAGGGGGTGCTGGAAGGAAGGGAAGGGGAGAGTACAGAAAACAGCAGAAAATAGAAAAAAGAGACATAAGAATAAAGGAAGACGAATTAAAAAGTAAGGGGCAAGAGAATCCGAAATACAAGATAACAGGAGAGATAGACATAGAGAGAGAGATAAGGGCGCATTAAGAACTGGACAGTAACCAAAGGCGCAATTAAGCGTGTCAAGAATCAATGAAGGTGAAGGATCTTACACGGGCTTAATAAAGAACTTGAGAGGCTGATGAAGCACCAGAACAGTGAGAGATATCCAACCACTGGAAAGGAAAGAAGACCTAACAGGAACAGTAAAGGCAGGGAGGCACAGAGACGGTAGGAAAGGAAGAATCCAAACTGATGTAGACAGCAGAGGAGCCACATGAAGAAGGATGTTGGAAGGAAGCCATAGGGTGAGGAGAGAAAACAGCGCTCCACAGGGAAGCAGCCTCCAAAAGCCTGGGGGATATAAGGGCCTCCAATATGAATAGTTCTCTCCCGTCTCTCGTCTTTTACACCTTATAACCTTTCTTCCTTTTAAGAGTCATGTCTACAAACACGTCAAGAACCTAGGATTAATTTCTTCGTTATCTTGATCATTAACCTGTTTTCTTTACATCTGAAATGACGACGATTGGAGTATGATTTGCCTTTGTCATTATATATATATATATATATATATATATATATATATATATATATATATATACAAAAGCTGGGGACATCCCGGATCTAAGGAGTGGGTCGAGGGAAATAGGGCAGAGACGAGAGGTCAAGGAGTCGATCCAGTGAGTCAAGTACACCCACATGTTCTCCCACTGCTCCCACTGCTGTGAGCTTACAACACAGCAAAATAATACATTTTCAATAAATCTTTATTTTTGTTTATGACCAGTGCTGTGTCAGTAAGTCAGGGCATCTGTACCTGGCAAACAGCAGAGCATCGAGGTTGTCTGATAATACGGAAACATGGACTCTTACCAGCGAAAACCACGTATATTTCTTACTAACAGAAATGTCCAACATACAGATATCCACCCTATTCTTACCTCAAGATTTACCTCCAAGAATTCGTTTCCTATGGAACGTCTATCTACAGTTATTTTCCCCAGAGGCCTCCCCACCCCTTGGGTGGACCTGCCAAGAGGGAAGGCAGCAGCAGCAGCGGCGGCAACAGCACTGGGGGTCGAGGTCAGGCCAGCTGGGGTGGGGTCACGCCTGCAGCGGCTGCAGCTGCAGGAACGGGTCGCCTGCACCACGGGTGGGGGGCAGGCTCCCGCCACACTCTCGCCTTCAACGTCACCAGCGTCATGCATGACATTCCTCCTAAAACATGACCGTCACTTGGCGTCACGCTCCTGCCCATAACACCACCACCGTCACCATGCGTTAAACTCGAAGTGCAATCGCCACGCGCCACATTTCTACCCCTCCAAAACCTTCACCATTGCACAATGCACCAACCCGAACACCATCGTCAGTATAAGCAATACTCCCGCCTTCAGCACCAACGCCACCATGCGTCACAGTCTCCAACATCACTCCTACCGCCAACGTGACACGAGCGTCACATTCCCTTATCCAGTGTTACTAACACCCTTCGTCACACTCCTAACCTTAGCGTCACCCTTCCAATACACACACACACATACATACGTCACCATCAGTTCTCAACATCGCGCCGTCACCATTTTAAAATCCACCGTCACACCACTCACCCCTCACTCTCACTGTCACCTTCATAATTATCATTATCCTTATGATCATTATAATAATTTATCATGATTGTTGTTTGCTATAATTATCCAACATTTTTATTCGTTAACCACAGGACTTAGTGACTGGTTGATAACAACCGTTTTCTTTTCCCTCCAGGCAGTTGAGGCGTCCAACGGTGCCCACAACTTACCGTCTTGCTATAAAAACCATTCAACCACAGCCTGGCAGCTGCCAAAAAGCGCTCCACTAAGTACATAGGAAGAGAGAGACTACCTCACGTCTACTCCTGTAAGAAAAAAAAATTGAAGAAATTCAACGCACAGAATGAAGATATGATATAACAATACCTGTGTAAGACCCACTTTACTCTTTTTTTCCTTATGTCGTAAGCTCAGACCTATGCACAGTACACCACTGGTAATCTGGGCTACTAAGACAGACTTACCATGCTGATAATTTCGTATGTCGTCAATCGAGGATTTTCCTATATATCTAAATCTAGTCTTAGATTCCTTATGTCGTAAGTTTAGAGCAACATACGTGAAAAAAATATGGCCTCAGATGCAGTCTGAGGCCCGTTGTCTTACCGACCCGTGGCGTGGAGGTCAAGTCTGCCCGACTTCCCTTGCCTTATTTCTCACCGTTGACCCACATCGCGGCACCGACCTACGTACCAAAGCCTGCGACTCACTTCTTGAGAACAGTGAGTAGTTTTAGTGTAATAAGGATTTCTAAACACTAGAAAGTAATGTACTAAAACCTATTACCAATATATGTACAAGTATCAGTTGGCGAAAGCAAAACTATACGACCGATTCCTAATACCGAGCTGACTTGCAGACAAAAGAGCATCGCCTTGACCGCGTTTCGCTGGTATTGCTGCCAAAGATTTGTCTTTTTCCAGACATATTTAGAAACTATAATATTTCCCTGACTTATAACAATAATTAACTTTGTAACTTTCCACCGAAATACACGCTTCAATAATGACAACGAGGACCAAGAATAACGAAGAAAAAGGCTGTAAAATACAGGGTCCAGTGGTGTGCGGCAGGCCGGGACGATCGCGGGCGGAGGAGAGTTCTGCACGCTCGCCCACCCGCCTCCTCCTGCCCCCTCACCCTCCACACGGAGATGCGCCTCATCACATTAACTTTTAACCAGAAATGTCTTAGAAACTGTATGTCTCTTGAAATTTATGTCTTAGGATGAGAATCCTGCACTGAATCAAAAAGAAAAAAAATACATAGATTGAGGAAATATTTTTTGGCTGTAAATTTAACAGCATTAACTTCTGAATGTTCATGAAACATAATGACAAACATAACCATAATAAAAAAACACTGATATTTCATATCAGTTCATCTATAACATGCTTTCAAAAGGACATGTCGAGAATATGACCTATTCTCAGTAATGATTCATATCAAAGAATATAGAATGTACAAACGTAATCATATATATATATATATATATATATATATATATATATATATATATATATATATATATATATATATATATGCTAAGACGTGAGAGGCCGCAAGAGGCTGGCGTGAGATGTACGTGGAGGTATAATCATGACCGAGTAACGCACCGTGCATGTCAAACGTAGTGTGACCTACGAACCGCACCTCCGTGACGGACGCCTGACCCACACATATAACCTGAAGGTCTACTGCGCGTTCCAGTTTACAACTAAAAAAATATATATCTTTTTCTTAATTTCAATTAATTTTGTTTTAAAAAAGTTTGCTTACATCTCGCTTGATGACCGATGAGTTTTATTCAGCCACGCTAATTAAATCTCTCCGTTGCTGTGAGTAGATATCATACCATAAACAAATACGGGAGGCGTATATGGCGTGTGGTCACGACACAGTACCAGCAAAACTAAGAAGTCACTGGTGTGAGGTCAGGACACAAAACTAGCGAAACCAGACTGACAGTACTGTGACGTTACGACACAGCACTAGCGAAAACTGTGCAGAGGTGGGAGTGATGTGAAATCATAACACAGCAATGACAAACATGAGGAGGCATGAGCGGTGTGGGATCAGGACACAGAATTATTTACAACAAGAGAAGCCAGAATTTTACTGCATCAGAACACATCAACAAGAACACAAAAGACGAGAACAGCGTAAAGTCAGGATACATCAAAAGCAAGACTACGAAAGGTATTAATGGTGTGAAGTCTGGAGACACAATACAAGCATTTTACCAAATAGGGCGAGAGGGTGGTATGATGCCAGGACTCACCACGAACAACAGCAGTGGAAGGAGCCGTGAGGTGCGGCGGGAACTGGCCTGGCGGGCTGGAGGTGTGGTGAGGCCAACACACCACACACTGGGTCACCAATGGGCCTCCTCACTCAACCCCAACGCTGACGGTGCCACAGACCCTCCACTTGAGGAACACGCCGTAACAGCAGGAGCAAGCGGAAGACACAGTTAAAAGGACCATATATATATATATATATATATATATATATATATATAACTCCTCAACCACAACGCAACGTAAAACAAACGGTAACATTAGATCTACCACAAGGCAGGAAAGAGCAACGCCGACCTTGTTACGTACGGGTAGGGCCTCAGGTTCCGGACCAGGGGGTAGACCAGCCGTGAATGATCCAATTCAAGTGACTCGTTAGGAAAGGATGCTTGGCCTAGTAACCCACTAACAAAGGGGAAGGTACAACATTGCAGCGTGTAAAGACACTGTGCCAAGACAATACTTCAATAAAAAACGGAATACGTGAGTAAAATTCATATGCATGAAGACCCCTATGTGCCAGATAAGATAACAACTAGCTAAATGTTTATGCAAGAAGCGAAGGGAATTTCTCTAGCTTCTTGTAACACATACACACGGCCCTCCATGATGTAGTGATAAACGTTACTAACCCTCATGGGTTCGAATCCAGGGCACTGCAGTCGGCCCACACCCAAACATAGGTGTTCACCCTCCCCTTGGGGCTGGTCGATAAGAAGGTACCTGGCTTAGGCTGGTGTGTGTGTGTGTGTGTGTGTGTGTGTGTGTGTGTGTGTGTGTGTGTGTGTGTGTGT
>JAYMFT010396867.1:0-19239 GCA_038088735.1 Panulirus argus
CCTCAAAGGCTCAGTCCTCTGTTCTTAACGCTACCTCGCTATCGCGGGAAAAGGCGAATATGTATGAAAAAAAAAAACTTTGAAATCTGAATATCCAGCTTTCATTTAGTGTAGAACATCTTTATTCTTTAATAGAAATATACTAGCATGTTGTATAAATTTCTGGTGTCATAACAACAATTATAACAAATAGTTAGTACTACGAATTTAGTAATGTTTCATATCTAAGGTGTGGCAATGATGAGACTGTGTTGGAAGCATCGTCACCCCAGAGTCGGATGTACTGGCTTCAACACTTACAGGCAGCCCGGAGAGAGTTTAGCCAAAGACGCACTGCTACCATAACTCCAGCAAGACGAACTACTTCCACTGGGGTACTGTATTTTCTAGTAAAGTTGCTAATGATTTGTTGAAAAATTATGCACCTCATTTTACTTTTTTGTGTGTGAATGGCAGTTGATGATACTGATAATTGATAAAAATGATAATTATAATGAAAATGATAGTGATAATGACAATGATAATGATGAAAAGTTGTGTAAAGATACTCTGTATAGAATGTTTGCATCAATAGGTGTGATGATGGATGACGCATGATGGATGACAGTATGATTGACATATTTGTGGTAAGAATATGATATGTAGGGCTTGTATTAATTTGTAATAGATGAGAAAAAAAAAGACATCATTGCACATGCTTGCTAATCTATGTCTTATTCATAGAAAACAGTTGACTCAAATTCTAGGATGATTGGATGATATTTAGTACAGTACTTCCTTCCTTCCTCCACTTACAGTTGCCTTACATACTCCGTTCCATAGTAAATTACTGTATTATATCTAGCCAACAATGTGGCATATTTTCTCTCTCCAGCTGCACCTCTTCAAAATATTTTGTTGTTTATATTTTACTGATATTTATATTTTACTGATATACAGCAAAACTAATCTGTAAATTGGTACAACTTCACATGCAGCAAAAGTGAAACATTTTATTTGCTTTTTTTCAGATTATTTATTTTGATATAAATTATACCCATTTTTTTCAATATTTCCCACTAAAGTTCTCTTTCGATTATAGCGTCCAGACTCAGGGCTACTCCAAAATGACAGAAGTAGTCCTGTTCCCACTCCAGATCCTCACCAAGACCTTATGATGCCAATGACACGGCCAAGTGATACTGGGAAGGGTGATATATCTCCTCGTTCTCCATCTGCATTGTCAGATGCTCGACTAGTCCTGTCAAATTTGCTGCCAAATACTCAGCGAAAGATATTTAAGAATAATAATGAATGTAAGTAAACTGTGGTATCTTTGTGACCATTGTACTGAAATAGGCTTACAGCTGAATCTGACTTTGCATTTTTTCAATATGTAAGTGAAAATTACAAAACTGCATTGTTTGAGATACATTCTGCAAATATTATACTAGTTTATGAAGATTGCTTAAATTCCCTGCATCCATTTAATACTACTGTACTTTGAAAGATAAGTTTGAATTAACTTCACTGTGATTTTCATCCTGTGACCCTTAATATGGCTTTAGTTGTATTCCTTTGCCATTTACCATCTTTGGTTATTGCCCATCCTTAGAAATCGTCTAACACAGTATGTTACTCTTCTCTCAGCCTTATATAAATAAAACATGATATCAGTCTGGTAGGTGATTGATTGGAAAGCCCATACCTTTACTGATATTTTTTAAATTTTGATTCCTCTTGAATAGTATATGCTTAATGAAGTTAATGTTTTGCAGAGGATCTCTGTGAAAGATTGCCATTAAAGTATACCAGTCACTTTACTAGTATGCTTATGATAAGGCAATATGGGAAACTTTGTATGAAGGACTCAAGATTCATATTGATTTTTTATTCACTTATCTATTCTCTTCAGCTCCCAGATCTCCAACTAGTCCTCAAGCAGCACAACATAGTTCCCTTGGTTCTCCCAGTGATGATCTGAGTTTAGGAAATCTTGGACGAAGGCTTCGTAGTTCATTTCGTCGACCTGCATCTTTTGAAGGAAAAGATGGGGTTGATGTTCCCAGCTTACATTCCAAGGTTACATGCAAAAAATGTGAAGAGGTACTTTTAAATGATTTGAAAACGTACATATTATGTATTGTTGATGACCCTTTGTTGTCCATGTTTCATCTGAGCCGAAGTAATTCTGTTTCTGTTAACTGGCTTATGACATAGTTTACTCATAAAAGATGCAGTGTGCTTTATCTGTAATTGTTTATTTTTCATTGTTTTATTTTGATAAACATTAATGCTTCGTATGACTTTCCTGATATATGGTTTTTCAAGAGAAATCAACAGGTTACCCTCATTTACAGAGATGATTAATGATCATGTTTAGTTTTGAGTAGTTGTTTTATAAAGTGTACAATACAGTCTGTGTTTGACAGCTTCGTGGAGAGTTAACGTCAGCCAAGGAAGACCTTACTGCCACTCAAGATGAATATCAGGCTTCTCGGGAAGTTATAGATCTGCTGCAGAAGGAACTTGATGCATTGCAGCAGGAAAAAGCCACACTGTAAGTCCATGTATTCACCTGAATATGATATAAAGAAATGTGAAGCATAAGCATTTATCAGATCCGTTAATAGGTAGATGCTCAAAGAAGAGGAGGCTGTAATTTTTAAGTTCACTTGAATGAAATTTGTTATTAAGTATATCACAGGTAGAGGAAAAAAAACAATTTCTTTAAACTTGTTATTACTTCAGTAGTGATAAAGATGTATAGTCCATTGTGGTTTTTGGAGATTGTGCTGAAGTTTATTGAAATTTAACCACTAGATAACTGACTAAGGGAACCTTGAAAACAGATTTGAATGATGACATGAAGGAGCCGAGTAAAACTGATATGAAAACAAATATGAATGAGGTAGGAAGAAATCAATGATTATTGTGCCATAAATACAGTGTATGGACTAACAGGCAAATTTTAGAGCTTAAATATAAAGAAGCATTTACGAGATTTTAGTAGATATCATATGCTGTATTAAGGCATGGCTTACAAGGGAAATCAGAGTACTTACAGTTTGTCTAAGAAATACTTAGTGGAAAGGAAAAAAAGGGCAGACAAAAAAAAAGAGGGAAGACTGTCCTTTCTGTGTTTGCAGAGACAAGGTTGCCTATTTATTTTGGAATATAGTTTGTCTTGCTTACTTGATAAAGTGTTCTACAGCATAGTTGTTTGTTACTTTTTGGTTATAGTTTGCACACATAGTTATCAATGATTATTAGAAATCATGACTAATTGCAGGATAAGTTTGGACCGAAGTGATCTGACAGATAGTCATGTTCTGGAGATATTACGAGGAAAGGATCGCCACATTGTGAATTTGGAACATGACAATCAGAAGCTGACAAATGATATAGCTCGGCTTACAGAACAGCTGTCTGATGCTCAGTCACACCAGGAGCATCTTAAAGAAAAGCTGTCAATGCTTTATTGTCTAATTGAGGTATAGATTATTTATCTGTTTTAAACTTGCTTCTGTGATGTTCTAGTTCATACCATAAGATTTGAAATTTAGATTTTTTAATGGACAAAGAATAGTAACAATTAAGAATAAGTGGTTTGAAAGAAATGTGGGCGTGCATCAATTCTGTGTGATGTCACCTTGTTTTTTCAGTGTTTTTATGGATGATACATTATGCAAATAAATGAGATGAGGTGATAGCTATGTGCTGCTAAATCATCAAAAAAAAGAGTGGTAGCTGCCATGGAAGTTGTATACAGATGATGCTGTGCCTCTGGCTGAATTATTGGAGGAATTAGACAGAATGGATGGCTTTGATAGTGCACTGCAAGTGAGATGAGAATTATGAATGTGAATGAGAGTTAAAATAAAACTAATTTTGAAAGTTGGGAATTCACCATGTAGCATCTCTTTGAGTAGGGAAGAACTAGAGGCTGGAGGTGAGTTAAGTACATGGGAGTAGAGTTCTGTAAGGATTGTAGTGGGAATACAGAAATTGAGAGTAGAATCATGCAGGAAAAAAAAAGATTAGAGGTACACTGAAAGCCTTGATGAATGGATAGAATTTAAGTGTAGAATGTGTAAGAATCTTGTGTGAAAGAGTATTTGTCCCATCTGTATATTTACATAGAACAGGATACTGCAGGAGGATCTGTAGTTTTGTAGTTGGCTCATTTTTCCATTGTTGCATTGGAAATGGCATACTTAGAAATCATAGTGAACCATATTTTATCATTTCAGGCTAAGGATAAGGCTATAGTCAGCCTGACTCACCAAGTAGATGAAAATGCTTCACGTTATCGACCAGTATCTCTCCCTCCAATGCCTACATTCAAGACAATAGATACAGCCACTCGATCAACACAGACATCCAATCCACAGGAAGATGCTCTTAAAGATGCCTTAGAAGCTTACAGATGCCAGAATACCTTTTTGAATAAAGAAATCCTGGAACTGAATCTCCTCAGAAAATATGCATCTGAGAGGGAACAGAAGTTAATAACGTATGCTGCATAGCAGTTTATCGTTAACATGAATTTTCTGCCTTATGTGCCCCCTCCCAATTTACATTTTGGTAATGTGCAATACCTCTTCCATTTCTCATGATCTCTGC
The DNA here is from genome assembly GCA_038088735.1 of Panulirus argus. Taxonomy (NCBI): domain Eukaryota; kingdom Metazoa; phylum Arthropoda; class Malacostraca; order Decapoda; family Palinuridae; genus Panulirus; species Panulirus argus. The sequence goes on from JAYMFT010396867.1 coordinate 4,606, forward strand.
CTGTGTCTGTGGAATTCTACACTGAGTTGTCTCTAATATTTTTATTTCCAGCCTCTGCCATCTGCCACACCCCTAGTCTTGCTCTATATCTTTCCATGTATTGCTGCACCTCATTCTGTCATTTTCTCCCTGTGCCCCTGTATCATTTCACTACTTCATCCTTTACTTTATTGACAACTACAATCAATTAGCTCATTACATATGCCATCATCTCGTAATTTAGATAACTTCCATTTTTTGGTACTCTATCATAGTTTCTTGTGGCATAGTGGTTGCAAACTATTTTTTACTGTTCTTATTACACTTGGATTATAGCTTCCATAGTTGCAAAATATTTTTTACTCTGCTTGTCACACTTGGATGATAGCTTTCATGTTTGCTATATATGATGAAAGTACTACTCATATATTAAAACTTGTAAAAGTCTCTCCATCCAACCCTGTTTTACATTTAGAGTCTCCTCCATTGCTTGTATTTGCATTGCGGTAAATTGTCTTTGCATATTTAATGCTTCAAAATTTTTTCAGTTTTACATGCATCCCTTTTGCTGATTCTGATGTTTTCACGGTATCATGTGCATAACACATTATTGTCATTATTGATTCCTTACAGCATTCATTAAAGGATACCACTCTAGTACTTTCATTGCTGACAAAAACAAAGTCCCTTGCAATCATACTGGTATGTAATGCTTGTGAATCATCACTGTGTAAACATAAGATCTTTATTATATCAGGGTGGTCATGGTCAATGTGATATCCCATATTTCATTAGGTAGAAATAGTAGGTAGGAACGTAAGGCAGGAGCATTAAGTAGTAGTCAGTTGGAACTGTTAAGAGTGAGGCACAAAGGCTAAGAAGCAGCACTGGAGTTCACTGGTTATGGAGACTCTATTGCCATGGCCATACCCTTGAGGGAATTCCAGGTAGGATCAGGTATCAGAGATGTAGATAACTGATATAGATGTATTTAGGCTCATTGACTAAGTTTGATTTAGTATTCTTTGATTTAATATTGGTATCACTTTTTTAATGCTATTAAAATATATGAAGGTATGAAATGTGACGAATATTTGTTCACTGTTATTTGCCATGGTGCAAAAGAATGAAATTTGCCAAGTTAACTCAGACAATTTGTCCATTGAATTATTAGTGATTCAAAAGTTAAAGATCAGATGTTGTGAGAAATATGCAGATTTTAAGCAAAGTAGCAGACTAAGGTTTTAACCTCGTAGAGTATAAGAAACGGCCTTGTGCTTGGGTGCTAATATTTTTTGCTGTGTTCCTATATGATTCGTTGATTTTTGGAGCCTCCCTCTTTCATTTCAGAGAATCAAGTGAATGGGAAGCCAAGTTCTACCAAATACAAAGTAAATATTTGTTGCTGCTAAATGAGCTGCATTCTCCTCAGGCAACCCAGCATGATCCTTCCATTGTTTCCCAGCTGTTGCAAGATGTAGTAGAAGCCCATGGCTCACCAGATCTCAGGTGCGTTGAGAGCCCCTCAAATATTTTGAATTTTGTGCCCTCCGAAAGTATATCTTATCATATATGTTCACCATTCCTGGTATTTGCAAAGCAGCACCAGTAACTAATGAAGAAATGGCCTTACTTGCCCTTATTCACTCTTTAGCTGTTCTGTATAATGCACGGAAATCAGAGCCGTTTATTTACAATCAGGCCCCACAGACCTTTCTGTGGTTTCCCTGGTATATTTAGTGACTTATTGACCAATACAGTCATGAAAGAAGCCTCGTATTCTGTATTTTTTCTTTATAATTTTGACATTTTTTCATTTTCTTTTTAATTATATGATAAACAGCTGACTGTCTTAGTTACTTGAAATCCAATAAAGATGTAAAATTTTTGGCATATCCCATATATGTTTTTGTTCTATCTTCGCTCTAATATTTAGCAGTGCTTGGTAAACCATGCTTTGTAATGAAGAAAATGTCAAATTCAGAATTGTATGAATTTTGTACCTGTATTTCATGGATATGCAAATATTTACTTTGTGAACTTTATCCTTCATCCAATAACTTTTATTTTTATTAAACTTGAAATTTTGCAGAGTGATACAGAACAAAGGGAGAGAGTTTGATGAATATGGATTCTGCATCACGGCTCCTGATGATAGCAGCTTACAGTCGAAAGCTTGTTATCTCCGGAAACAGTCTCAGGCCCTAGCTCATCAAGTGCAGGTAAACAAATTCATGGCTGTGGTGTATGTTTGGTTGTCTATATGACAACAAAGATGGAGACATGCTTCCTACTAGTCTAAATAAGGTATAGACACATGCCACGTCTGAATTCACAATACCCATCAGAGTGGATGCCTGAAATGACTAACTACTAAGGCCACACCAAACATGAGCCAGGTTGTGAATCTTCCAATAAAGATACTCCTAGTTTAAATGATTAACATTTTGCTCTTACTCATTAAGGTGGAAGCTTACCCTATAAAGGTAGCATATTATGACCTTACTGAGTTGGAAGTTTGTCCTGATATAAGTAACATGTCTAAAGGGTCTTTAGTTTTATGTGTTTATTAGTAAATTTAACATAACAGTAATGAAAACAATATGTACACATGTCCATTATGCCATCTCCCACAGGCCAGCAAGATGTCTCTTGTTGAATTTTCATTTAGATAAACCTTTCCCTTAAAGCAGCCATCCTTTCTTTACGTTTATATCATCTTCAGATTCTGTTGTTAACTGTTGTTAATATCATCAATTTAGATTTTAATGCATTCAGTAAAGTTCTGCATCAAAGGTTGCTGACAAAAGTTGTCATATGGAATAGATTTCTTGTGATTTAATGCATCATATGGAACATGTTAGGTATTCTTGCATTATGCTGATATTAAAGCTCTTAGAGAGTAGTGTCTAGTTTATAAAAATCTGACAGTAGAGTTGTTGACCCTTGTGGATAGTTGTTATCCAGTGGCAAACATTTGCTAGTGTATCTTGGAAGTTACCCCAATCGCAATAGTGTCTGAGGGACTCTTCAGCCTATGTTAGTGAATGACTAATTGGCTCCCACTATGCATAAAGATTATCTGCCAAATTATTAAGAATACTAATTTCTGTACCTTTCTGTTAGACTCAAAAAATTTTGATTTGTGAAAGACTCATCTCTGAGCACAATCAGGATAAATTGAGGACATTTTCTTCACATTAATACTCTTAGTTTGATGCACTTGAGCAAATACTTTCTGTGTTTGTTTTTTAATTAAGGCAGGAGATTACCTAGTGCTATATGTTAGAATTTATGAATATGAGTGTTTTATAAACTTTGAATGTCAGAGTCTATTAGTGGTTATGAGGCCTCTAAATTTGATCACTTTGAATATTTTCCATGCATTTGTTCATAAATCTTAGACCTGGGGTGGGGCTGTGCGCTGTAACGTCCTGAGCTTCTCATGTCAAATTTCAAGAATGAGTAAATCAGAAATCAAAATCCATTTTATGTGATAAACAATAATGCATGCATTATGTGTGTGTTCCCTCTAATCCTTTAATGTATTATAATGTTAATGTTTTATTGCAGCATAATGGGGGTTCATGGGAGAACAAGTGGGAGAGCTTCTTGGCTGGTACAAGTGCAAAGGAGCTCCCACACTGCACAGAGCTCAAGTACCTGATTCGGGGAGGTATTCCCTATCAGTATAAGGTGAGCTTTGCATATGAGCTTTCATTGCCAATGTTGATCACATGATATTTGCCAAGATTTATAGCTGTTTTCTTGAGTTCATTATTTTTTGTGAGGAAGTAGGTAATATCTTCCCTAGAAATATATGTGCTCATCCTTATTTGTTCCTTCCATCAGTCTGTTTCTTCAGGTTCTTTTACATCAGCCCAAGAGTACAAACATATACACATTTTCATAGTAATTAGCATGACAGCATAGTTTGATGAAGCTTTTGTTAAATACTGTGTATGTTTTATCTTTTATTTTACTGTCTGTCTCTGTCTATATCTGTGATGCCATGGTTGGAAGATAACTGGAGAACTCATGTAATTGTTTTATAATGGGTTTTAAAGCATCTCATGAAATGTGATTGTTGGCACAAAATTTCATATCATAGGTCTTTCTGAGGTCCTCTCTTCTGAACAAATGTAGATTTATAAGTGATCTGGCGAAGAGTCTAAATAGGTTCATATAGTATTGTACATTTATTGCAAAAGGTAAAATCTTTATTTTTGGTAAAACACTTCTGCTGATTTTTAGGTTATGATTAATTGTGACAGCTTGATTCACAGTTGGGTTATCTAAGAACATTAAAGTTTCATTGATAAATTGAGGGATCCTTTTTGTACAAAATATTGGTATTTGTAGTCATATTGTAACTTTTTTTTCATACATATTCGCCTTTTCCCGCGTTAGTGAGGTAGCGTTAAGAACAGAGGACTGAGCCTTAGAGGGAAAATCCTCACCTGGCCCCCTTCTCTGTTCCTTCTTTTGTTAAAAAAAAGAGAAAGAGAGAGAGAGAGAGAGGAGGGGAGGATTTCCAGCCCCCCGCTCCCTCTCCTTTTAGTCGCCTTCTACGACACACAGGGAATACGTGGGAAGTATTCTTTCTCCTGTATACAAAAGGTTTTAAGTATTTATATGAAAATTTCCATGAAATAATTCTGATATATTTATTTTATAGGGTAAGGTTTGGCGACTGCTGATAGATGCTCAAGTAGCTCCTTTAAAAGCTGCATTACCTTCTAATTACTATCAGGACCTTCTTGCTCGTCGTACAACATCTTCCACACTTGTTTCTGCAGCCAAACAGGTAAGATGCTCTTAGAATGTGTAAAAGTTGATGAATTCTTTTTAAATGGAAGTTTAGCCTGTGCTTTCATGTGTTCAGGGGTATGGAAAATGATTTTAGTAGCTTTTTTGCAGATTATTAATAATACATGGATGTAGAGACAATAGTGATGATAGATAGTAATGATAATAATATTAAGTACTACTACTTATAATAATAATGATATCCCTGGGGTTTAGGGTAGATGGTGACTGAGAGGGATGGGAGCGGGTGGCTTAAAATCCTCCCTTCCTGTATTAGTTTTCAAAAGAAGGAACAGAGCAAGGAGCCAAGTGAGGAATTATCCCTCTGAGGCTCAGTCGTCTGTGCTTGTCACTACCCTGCTTATGTGGGAAATGGCAAGCATGTATGAAAAAAATAATAGCGATAGTAATGATTATAATCATTATAGTGATAGTAAGGATGGTTATACTGATGATATCACGAGTTAGCTGCTTTGGTATCTTAAAAAAAAAAATAAGTACTGTAAACATAAAAAGAATTGACCTAAAATATATGATATTTTTACACAATTACTGTACTAAGTCAGTACTGCTTTTACAACATTCTTCCAGATTGAACTGGATCTGTTGCGAACACTACCCAACAACCGTCACTATGAATCTTTTCACTCTGATGGCATTGCTAGGTTGAGACGTGTTCTGCTTGCATTTTCTCGCCATAATCCCCAAGTTGGATACTGTCAGGTAAGTTGCAGTTTCTTCAGGTGTAGAATGTTTGTGATCGATAGGAAGCTGAAGATATTTTTGAGTACTTTGTTTTGTTTGGTTTGCAGGTTTATTATATTTGCTTATGTCAGGGTGGGTGAAGTAGGTTTTAGGGTGGAGCAGATGATTGTCTGTTGAGGATGCAGAGATTTTTTCTTTTTTTTTGTCAGCCTTTGATATTAGTTTGCTGATGGCCTTTTTCTTGATGTTTTTGATGTGGGGCTAAATATCACATGCATTGTATGTGATACCACAGTTGAAGTTTCATAAGATGGGAATGTTGGCCATTCAGGGTGATAGGAGGTTGGATTCGTGTCTGTCAGGCATTAAGAGAATGACAGTAGACATATGTGGAGATGTGGACATTCTTTTTCAGATGAGCCAGTTTTCTAGTTGTGTAATGTTGTTGCTTCTGTAACATCTGGTTTCTGTGATATTATTGTAAGGTCATCTGCATATAACAAGTAATGAATATGAAACATATTTTGTAGTATAATAATTTTACCTTTGATATAGTGTCTAGACTAGCTTGGATAAGGTACTCTTAGAGTTATTGCATCCTCAGTCTAGTTGGTTTAGACTCAGAAATGAGTCTTTTCAGTCCATAAAACCCATTTTTTTGTTGACATTGTTTAATTTGCAGCATTTCAAGATTTTACTCTCTCTTGCAGGGTTTGAATCGTCTTGCTGCTATAGCTTTACTGTTTCTCAATGAAGAAGATGCATTTTGGTGTCTTGTGTATATTGTGGAGTATCTTATGCCACCTGATTATTACAACAAGAATCTCTTGGGCTCTCAGGTAGATCAGGTAAGGAAATATGAAGGGTACATTTGTAGGGCCACAGTGCCTGATAATTGGAAATAGTATTTTAGATGTACATGGTGGTGGATTGTAAGACAGTTTATGGAGTTGTATCTAATGCATTGGAAGACCAATCTTTTTGGTGAATGTTCGTTTGTACTGTAATTGTAATGAATTACATTACATCATATTGATGTAGTATTTGTGTTTGCTCTGTCAATTAACATGAAATCAGTGAGGTGCAGTTGGAGGGTGAGGCAAGATGACTTTACTTCATTCAATTAGATATTTAAGCAGAAAATCCTTTTAGCATTTTTACAGTCCTTGAAGAACATATACATGCTACTTTACAGACATTTGTAGTAGTCACTCTTTAATTGTTTATACTAATGATTCATCATATTTCATTTTGATCATGAATACAAGAATCTTCCAGTCAGCTAGATGTATTATTACTTATGTGTTTTACCCTTTCAGCGAGTCTTGAAGGACTTAGTGGCTGAGAAACTACCTCGACTTAATGCTCACTTAGAACACCATGGACTTGATATATCACTATTTACTTTCAACTGGTTCCTTTGTATCTTCATAGACATTATCCCACCTGTTACCTACCTCACGATTTGGGATTCTTTTTTATATGAGGGGTCTAAGGTGAGTTTTCATTGTATTTCATGGTGTTCTGTAATAATTTTGAAGAAAGTTCAGTAGTGGTTTTATGTACCTAAGTAAATGTTCACAGTTGATATGGTTTCATTATATCGATTATAGTAAGTGACAAGAGTTTTGTTGAATATATGATACTGTAAATATATTGAATGATATATATTTGTCATCAGTATGAACATTATCTTTTATCCTTTTTTACTGCACATTTGAGTGTCCTGTGCAGAATCATTTCCAAACCTCACAGGTCATTGCATACATCTAAACTTTCATGCACAGCAACACCTGAAGGACATGCTTCTTCACTCTGCTCTTCCTCTTTACTGTGTAAGAATTTTCTTACATGCCCCATTTCAGCTTCTGCATATAACTAGCAGTTAATCAGTCTTCATTATTCTTGCATAATCACTCCTAGAATTTTTTGTTAGATTGAAATCCGCATTGCTGTGCTTTCAGCTGCAGATAAATGGCATCATTGTCTTATTGCCTTTTACCCATCAGATAGTGTCAGGTGCTTTTTGCTGCAGTTGTTTAGCTAACATACAGGGGTTGGAAGTTGATGGTTTAGAATAGTAGTATCAGAGAGAGCCGGTATCTTCTCTGATACTGTGCCAGATGTTATCTGTCAGTTTGTCACTTCAGTCTGGGAGGATGTTAGTATGTATCATTATTCCCCTGAAGAAGATGTCAAAACTAGTTAAGAATAAATTCATACCTCTTGCTTTCAGGTTTCGTTTTTACATTTAACACGTTTATTGCTGTGTCTAACGCTCACTTATTAAGTCCATTAAAGCCACAGCATTATACTTATCACTCATAACTGTCATGCATCAGATTTTGTTCGTAGTAATTTATAAAGAGTAGCTTTTTGTGAACTATTCTTCAGACTGAAAAGATTCACATCTTCCCCTTTTTTAGGTACTCTTTCGGTATGCTCTTGCTGTATTCAAGTTATGTGAAGAGGGAGTTTTGGAAAGATGTGACTACATGGATATTTTCAATTACCTTCGCTCTGTCCCAGAACCTATCACAGATATTCCTAGACTTCAGGAGGTGAGTAATTGTGTTGTCTTTATCTTTTTTGCTTGTTTCATGATATCCATCTTGGCAAGAACAGGGAAGATGAAAAGTAAAATGAAAAATAACCTGTGCATGAGAAATTGGTAATAGATTTGACAAATGATGACATTGACCCAATTCATTGTTAATATATGTGAGAATGGGAAGCATAACTCTATTTAGACCATATATTACAGACAAAATGTCAAAAAAGATTTAAGATAGATACCTGTATAAGAGAAGAGTGATTTTTAGTTATTGCAAAGTGTGGAGCACTTGGAACTTATTCAGTGTATGGTGCAGAGTTAGAGGGAGAATGGGAAATGAAAAGAGAATTTACAAAATTTGATGAACTAAGAAAAAATGATCGCTGGTATGTGTTTTCGAGGGTACACATTAATCTAAAGTAAACTAATATGTATAAGAAATTAGAAAAAAATTTATGACAATGCTTGTAGCCAAGATTTTACTGAAAGAGTTTTAGTAGTCATGGTTGACAAGGTATATGGTGGGATAGTGATTGATATTGTTAAAATTATTAGGAAAACCCTTGTTGGTGATAAACAAGGTATTTTAGGAAGAGAAAAGGGATTGTAGAACAAAATTTTCCACTTCAAGAAGTAACAGGAAGTTTTAGAGAAACTGGATATAGAAAAGGCATAACAAATCATAAGGCTCTTTAGGAAGTTCTGACTGTATATGTTGAGTATAGAAGATTTCTGAATGCTGTTGAGACCCTTTATAATGCAAGTAGTGCATGTGTGAAAGAAAGTGTGGTATAAATGTATTGGAGATACATCAAGGTTATTTGATGTCTTAGTGGTATTTAATATTTTCAAGGATAGGATGATATGTGAGATGAGAGTAAGGTGGGGTGATAGCAGTGTGCTGCATAATCATGGAAAATGAGAATGGAATTACCTGTAATAGCTATATGCAGAGGGAGCTGTGCTGTGAGCTGAATAAGAGGGTTTTGATAAGATAGTTGGCTGCTTTACGGATGCTTGTTGGAGAAGATTACTGAAGATGAATGCAAAAAAGGAGTTAATAATAATTGTGCTTAAACTATAATTTAATTAAGACAGAAAAAGGTAAGTCTTTTTTATTTTCTGTTTTTACATTTTCCTAATTTCTTTAATGTACAAGGATGGTTCATAAGAGCACTTTGTTTAGACACTTTAGTGACATTTTATATCTTTGTCATTATCAGCTTTCTGGCATTCGTACTCATTTAATTTCTTTCCATGCCACCCCATGCTGAGAGTAGTAGTTTAACTTGCTTTAATAAATGAACTGAAACAGTGGTCTCCAGCAGAAGGATGACTGGTATACTGTGGTTTGTTTAAACTAATAGCTTTGTGGAGAATAGATGTAGTGAGGATTAGGAGATTAGATGGAGTGAAAAGTTGAGCACCAAGATGATATGGACTTGAAAAGAAATAACTGAAAGGTATATTTTGTATGAGTTGAAGGGGTATTCATACATGAGAATGTCAAGATAAGGTATTGTTGTTGTAACTGTTTAGTAATTGGGCTAGATATGATTTCCCAAATTTTAAAGATTTCTGTATTTCCAAATAAATTTTCATAGAGAACAGTCATCTTAACTTTTGGGAAAGAAGCTCATGGTTAATGCTGCTTTATTGATTCCTAAGTTTATACTTAAGATTGCATTTTTTTTCTATAACTGTGGTATTTACACAAGTTATGTGCTACTTGGCATTCCTTTCAAGAAAGTGGGGACAAGGTAGTTATGTAGAGTTTCCAGTCTTTGTGTTTCATACTAATTAGATTCTCATTTGTGTTGTAGTCAGGAAACTTTTTATTTTGAAAGATAATTTTGATAACTTGATTATGTTTTTTATATCAAGATCAATATTTTTTTTCTGAATCATGACAACAAGAATTTTGGTTGACACGTTATCCATAACTTAAGATATATAATGCTGCGATTTCATATAATGATTTTTAGGATGAATTGAAAACTGTTTATTGAAAGACACTTTATTGCTCCAAAATTTTTGACATCAGCATGTAAGTAAATACAAATAATAATTCAAGTATATAGTATGCCAAGAACAGTAGGGAGCTTTAAAACACTGGCTACTACTGAATGTTGCAAGATAAATCAAAGTGTTTACTCTAAACCTACCTTAACTATCTTACAAGCCCAGATGATGTCAGTGAGTACGATACATATGAAAAAATTTACCATATTGATTTCCATTTTTTAAGGGCTTTCCAAAGCTAGTTCAGGAAAGCTAAGTAAAAAGTCAGCATCACTCTGAAATATCTGTCTTGCTCTATCAAACAAAATTTAGAATCTAGGCGGACATTAGTAGCACAACAAGAAACATTTCTGCCACGATTCTTATACACTATGGGCTGAGAGTGTGAGCTTAGAATTAAGTCTTGGAACTATTGACAGATTTTACTGTGTTATTACTGATGACCCAAAGTCGTTAGACTTCTATACATGACCTTCTTACATGAGCTGTAGATTTGACACCAGTTTAGATTTACTGAATGAGTGATTGCTGTTGCTGAATGCAGATATTTCCTGTTAGGTAGCAGTTCTGCTGTGGCTCTGATTTCTATGGTTCAAGTGTTTTAAGTTTGGCATAATACAGAATGTAAAACTGTAGACACAGTTTGATTAGTTTTTGTCTTGTATCACAACTCAAGCTCTGTTTAAGAATGATGGCTGGAAGTGTGATTATGTATGGTGCAAGGGCAGTAAATGAGCCTGTTGTCACCACACTGAAGACCTATAACATATATCACTGATCTAAATCTAAACTAATTTTCAACAGAAACAAAAAAGAGCAGATGCTCTGTTTTATATTTTAGTTTCTATACATCTTTATATATTTCATATTTAAAAGCTTATGAATGTATAGGGAAATTGTGGAGAATCTTGAAGATAATTTTGTCCTCAGTTATCACATCATAAAATTGGAATGTTTTTATTCAGCACAGAGATGGTATTGGTATAATGTACACAGCTGATGATTGTGGAAATACTTACTTGCACATCATATAACAGGTCAATGTTGTTATTAGTTTAATTATTTAACACATATGTTGTTGGTATGATTATCCAGCACATTATTTATTTGTATGACTCTGTTACACATAGGAATTTGGCTAATCTGTACATGTGGATGTTCAGGCATCTCTAGTCAGCATAGAATGTTCAGGTGTGCAAGTTATATCAGAATGATCATAATGATTTCTGGTATTCATGATTTGGAAATAATGAACATTATTTCATATGTAATATTTGTGCAGTACAATCACTTAGTTGTGGATTTATTGTTGCACCATTCCATTGGATTTTGAATCCAGTGAAATCACATAGATATACCTTAGGGAATTTTGGAACTAAAGACATAGAACAACATGGTCACTTATTGAAAATGACAGTCATGCTAGGTCTCATTACCACCAAAACACTCCTCTAATGTTTATAATGTGCTTCTGGGTTATGCACAGGATTTATTACTTCTTGCTCATGTTTATTTCCATAGTCCAGAGACAGAACAAATGACAGAACAGTATATTTGGTTAAGGAGTTGAGATCATTTGTTGCCATTATGATGTCACTTATGAAACTACCAATCTCATGTTTTGGTAATCTAATGGCACACTTTAGTCCCCCATTCTCTGTATTTACACACACAATTTGCAGACATTCTCTTCAAGGAAAGAATGAGGTTAGTTTTTATTCCTGTATGAGAGCAAGAGTGTGTGTATGTTGAATGGTTGGGTTAAAGTTGTACATGGTAAGTGTGGTAAAGCCACTTGATTCAAGTGTACTCAGATTGCTGCTCAAAGGATCATCATTTTAGCTTTGCTAATTGTCAAGTTGATATTTAGGTAAGAGGTTATAGAATATGTAAGTTATGAAATTACTCTGTATATATACATACATACCATTTAATAATTTTCAATTATTTAACCCTAGAACTCCTTTTCTGGGGCCTCTGCAGCTTCAAGGCTGCTCTATAGACAGTAGCAGAGAATGATGGGCTTTGGAGTGAGGAGTTCCTCAATGAGATTGTACTCTTTTTAATTCATTGAAGATGATACAACCTTGCAGAAGGTGACTTCCACTTAGGGTGTAACCTCATTCAGGCAGAGTCCAGTAAAAGCCATACATATTATGTAATATATATATATATATATATATATATATATATATATATATATATATATATATATATGTGTGTGTGTGTGTGTGTGTGTGTGTATGTGCATGTGTAAGTGTATAATGACCAGTCAGTTTGATAAATACACACAAACACACATACACAGCTGTGTGATAGTAGAGAATGTTCAACAAATGGGGTCCCTGTGAGTGTAAAACTCCCAACCCATACAGCACAAATAGGTGATTTTGAATAGGTAGTTACACACACACACACACACACACATACACACCCACAGTGCACAAGGGTGGTGGATGAGTATATTAAGAGAAGGAGGATGTGTTAAATGTAGACAGAGGTTTAAAAGATGTATGATAGTAAAGAATGATCAAAGATGGAGCCCCATGAGTGTAAAACTACTTCCCAGCACTGTACAAATAGGTAATTACACACACACACACACACACACAGGACATAACATGAAATTAGGCAAGAAACTTATTAAAGACAATGTGAGGAAATGTTTTTATAGTATGAGTGGTAAATGAATATAACAAAATGAATGATGCAGACGGTATATAGAAATTAAAAAAACTATATGATAAAGAATGTTAATGAGGTGGGACCCCACAAGCATAAGACTCCCTCTCCATGCAGTGCAAATAGGTAATTATTCACATATACACACAGCATAGGACAGCAAGAAATCAAGCAAGAACTTTGCAACAAGAAGTTGTAAAGAAGAGTGTAGGATGAGTCAAAAACAGTGACTGAATACTTGGTTAATGCAGACAGCATACATAAATATATGTTGTATGGTACTAGAGAATGTTTAAGAGATGGGGCCCTACAAGTGTTAAACTCCCTTCCTGTACAGTACAATAGGTAATTACAAACAGGTAATTACACAAGAGATAGGGCCCCCATGAGTGTAAAATGCCTTCCCCATATAGTACAATTAGGAGTTACACAGAGGAGAGTAACAATGATGGTACCGGGATTAAGACAGTTGAGTTACAGGGAAAGTATAGGGTCTTAAATTTGCTAACCTTGGAAGATAGAAAGGTGAGGATTGACCTGATCACAACTTTTTAATATTTTATAACAGTCTGATGATGTAGACAGTGAACAGTTCTTTGAGTGGTGCAGGATGAATTGAGTAGAGGCTATAACTTGAAATTAAGAAGAAACTTCTTAAAAAAGATGAGAAATGCTTTTATTGTGTAAGAATGGTGGTTGAGGAAAATAAAATGAGTGAAGATATATTTAATGGAGATAGCATACAGAAATTTAATTAGTTGTATGATAGTAGAGAATATTTGAAAGATGGAGCCCTTCAACTGTTAAACTCCCTCCCCATTCAGTACAAATAGGTAATTACACATAGAAAAAGAGTTTCAGAGAGCCGTGTTACAAGGAGAGGATAGAGGCCTTAACTTTGTCAACCATGGAAGAGAGAAAAGTACTGGGTCACTCGATCACAACCTTTAAGTTTTTAAACCAGTTTGATGATGTTAGCACTGAATAGCTCTGTCAGAAATGCAAAGTTAGAATAGTTATGGGTTATAACATGAAATAAAGCAAAATGCTTGTTGGAAAAGATGTTTCAAAGTACTGTTATTGTATGAGAGACATGGGTGAGTGAAATGAGCTTAGTTATGATATTGTGAATTCAGGCAGCAAACAGAAGTTAAAAAGTTTTACAATGGTAGAACTCCCTCCATGTACTGCTCAAACAGATAATTATAGGGGAGAGAGAGAGAGAGGTACCAGAATTATGAGACCTGAGTTACAGTGAGAGGTTAGGGGGCCATACATTTCTCCACTGTGGAAGAGAGAAGAGTAAGGGGTGACTTGATAACAGTCTGTAAGTTTTAAATCAGTTTGATTATGTGAGCAGTAAACTGTTCATCATAAGATGCAAAGATAGAGAAGCCAGAGGCCTTAACATGAAGTTAGGCAACAAAATTATTAGAATAGATGTAAAGAAGTACTTATATAGGAAAAGAGCCGTGAATGAAGGGAATAAACTTAATGATGAAATTGTGAATGTTGTCAGCATTCAAAAGTTTAAAAAGTTTAGTAGAGAAAGTTTAAGAGATGGGGCTCCATTTGTGTAGAACTCGTTCCATGTGCAATGCAAATGGGTAATTACATACACACGCATACGAGTATTGAACTCTCTACCCATAGAGTACAATAGATAATTACAGTAAGTAATTGAACACATGTGCAGGAGCTCATCAGTTTTCTCATGTTTGTATTTTTTCATTGGGGGCCTCTGATGATTCATCAGTCCAGCTAATTCAACAGACATTTCACCCTGTTATATTGAAATGAAGAAGGCTCGATATATATATATATATATATATATATATATATATATATATATATATATATATATATATGTGTGTGTGTGTGTG
>JAYMFT010396878.1:0-19239 GCA_038088735.1 Panulirus argus
TTATCTATGGGGATAGGGGGAAAGAATGCTTCCCACGTACTCCCTGCATGTCGTAAAAGACTAAAAGGGGAGGGAGCGGGGGGCTGGAAATCTTGTTTTCGCTTTCCCAAAAGAAGGAACAGAAAAGGGAGCTAAGTGAGGATTTTTCTTCTAAGGCTCAATCCTCTCTTCTTAACGCCACCTCGCTAACGCGGGAAATGGTGAATATGTATGAAAAAGAAAAAAATTATATATATATATATATATATATATTGGTATGTTTAAAGTTTTAGTAGCCCCAACAATTGATGCAGAGGAGGGTGAAAGTGTTGGAAATTTGATATTTGTGGACATGTGGTGTAAAGGTGGTTTACTGAGTAAGTAATAAAAGGGTAAGAGAGATGTGTGGTAATAAAAAGAAGTGTGGCTTAGAGAGCTGAAGAGGATATGCTGAAATGGGTTTGACATTTGCACATACGGAGAGAATGAGTTTACAAAGAGGATATATATGTCAGAAGTGGAGAGAACAAGAAGAGGGAGACCAAATTGGAGGGGGGAAGGAATTGGGGGGGGGGGAGATTGAGTGATCTGGGCCTGAATATGCACGAGGGTGAAAAGCGTGCACGGGATAAAGTGAATTGGAACGAGGTTATATACAGGGGGTCGACGTGCTGTCAGTGGACTTAACCAGGACATTTGAAGCGTCTGGGGTACATCATGGAAATGTTTGTGGGGCCTGGATATGGATAGTTAGCTGTAGTTTCGGTGCATTACACATGACAACTAGAGAATGGGTGTGAGCGAATAAGGTCTCTCTTTGTATGTTCCAGGCGCTAACCTGCTAAGGAGGGAAATGGCGATCAAATAAGGGGGGATTATATATATATATATATATATATGCAGAGAGAGACAGAGAGAGAGTATAGCAGTACGTGGGTAAGATCGAGAGGTGGTTAAGGATCCGTAAGTATTAGGTTAGTACATTCATACACGTGAGGGAGGGTAACGCTCTCTCGGTCCGTCACGTTTGGACGCACCACTTGATCTGTTCCTCATTGTCATTTTCTCACAGTATTGAAAGTAGAGTCATTATCTTATTTTTTTTTTATAGGCGACACGTGCCGAGCAGTCTCCCAATATGGCAGAAGCCGATAGCAATCTTTGAGCGCTTCACGTTTCATTAACAGCTTGATTTTGTTTCTTTTTTTATGGTGTGCTGAGGTGGTCCTTTTCTTTTTCAGTCGCATAACTGAACATCCTGAGTGTGTGTCGTGAGGGTAACCCAGATATAACATCAAGGCTCACTGTGTTAGGTTAGGGCTTGCCGGCCCTGTTCCGCAGACCCGTGAGATCCGGTAAAAACAGATAAGACGAACGGTTTGGGCGGCGCCTGTGAGGCTGGGTGACGGCCTTGGGAGGTGTGTTGGATGCCGCCCTTAAGGGGTACCGTACCGGCCTCTGCTAGGGCTGGCGACGCGACTCCTGCTTTTGTCTGGCTGCCTCCCGGGACGCTGATCTTAGCTTTAAACGTCATCACTACGTCATAGTTTTACTACGTCACTTCTGTCTTGTGTTCTAACTGTGTCAGTGGTGCCGTTTGGTCTTCCTGTGTCAGTGGTGCCTTGTAGTCTTGCTGTGTCACGACATAGTTGTCTTGTTATGTTGCTACGGGTTATCTTTCTACGTCACGGCTACCTTGTACAAACTCTCAGACCTCATTGCGGAGTTGTCTTAGATTCCTAACGTCTTTTTGTTTTGCTTGAGGTAAAATGGGGTCGTCTTTTCATGTCATTACGAAATATCATGACGGTACTTTTACCCTTATTAGTTATGGTACGCATATTGTGTACATATGGTTGTCATATTATGTTGGTAAATGTTAGGGATGAGCCTGTTAGGTATATATATATATATATATATATATATATATTGATGTTACAGTGGCTTTACCTGATTCCATTTGCTTGTGGTAACGCTGCGAGTGAGAAGTTACTTTCGGCGAGGCTGTACCATCGTTTGTTGATGAAAGAGGGTGGTCTCTTCCATCTTTTCCCTCCTACTGGCAGTAGAGCAGCCTTGAAGCTGCATGAGCCCCTTCATTGAAAGGGCCCTGAGTTTTTTTTTTTATTGATAGTGAATCATTTTTACTGAAAGGTCTCAAAAGCTTTGTATGTGCAGTCCATAATGAGCGATTAACACACACAAGGCCGGTGATTAATTACCTGTGATTGATCATCAGTTCATTGATTATGCAACGTTTTCTTTGAGTAATCTGTATTTCCGGAACCGCGTTTCTTTTTGGAATACTGACGTAAGATTTCCCGCACCGAAACGGTAGTGAGGGAGTGAGGCGTGTGGTTTGATGGTGGTAATGGTTGTGGCGCTCTCTGGTGCCCTGCGTCTGCTTGTGTAAATCGGCCTGAATTGATGATGCCACTGACATTGGCACCGGCTGGACCTTAAGTCTCAGTGCCACGGTCCCTTTAATAATTCACCAACCCCTGACATTTAGCGAGTCGGCATCGGCGTCTACCAGGTGGAGGAGAGGTGCACGTGAAGGTCGCCGATACGTATGTGTTTACCTCCCTGGTCAATGACCTCGGCTATCGGTTGGAGTTGCCTCGGGCTGCTGGCCGCTGGCTTTGCCTGGTGACTTGCTCTGCCACTGTGGACATGGGACCAGAGATGGCCTGTCTTTGCCACAGGTGACATGGAGCCAGTTGGTCTGTTCTCTGCTGCTGTTGACATCGAACCAGGTTGTCTGCTTTGGTCCACGGTCGACACAGGAGTGCTCGTGTTAGACAACTGCTGGCGCTGTGGATTATTGCTGATAGTGTCAGGTGCTGGCGTCAGGCATTGTTGCTGATAATGTCAGGAACTGCTCTCTTACATTATTGCTGACAGTGACAGATACTGGTGACAGGCATTGTTGCTGATAGTGTCACTTGCTGGTACTGTGTATTGCTGTTGCTGATAGGCAAGTATTAGGTAATGTTATTTATCCCAGCACTTGTGTTGCTTGTGCTGTACACCCTCCCCAACGCTAGTACTGATTGTAATGTACATCGTCCCCAACATTAGTCCTGCTTATGCTGTACACTCCAACACTCGTATTACACGCACTGTACACCACCATTCCTCATCCCGTCTCTTACTACGCACCAAAATGCGTTGCGTAATTTGTTTATCGGCTGAAAATTTATCTTGCCAAACGAGCATCGTGAAGCGTTGTGCGTCCTTTTGATATACACCAACCTTGGATGATGTACGGCCTGCCACTGTTGAGCGAAGAATGATAGATTGGTGTGTAAGGTCGATGCCCCCAAGCCTTGGCCGTGTGAGCATCGACCAGGCCGCCCTGCTGGCAATGACCCTGAAATATTAGTTGACGTCCATTCCCCCACACTTCACATTCTTCCACTTGACATTTTACATTTTGTAGGTTGTTTATCTTTATGGTAAGAGAATAAGTCAGTTTCACTATCTTAATGAGTTCCCCGGTTTTTATTTGAATGGTACATTGTCACACACTGTTGCTGTTTCTTTGTATTGCTTTAATCATAGTACAGTCTTTGAATCTAAATTGTTTTCATGCTTCTTAATTTTTTTCTGAGAATACCACACACACACACACACGCACACACACACACACACACACACTCACACATTCATATGTATATATAAAACTGATGAAGTTGGTCTAGAGTCGTGAACAGGTTAGTGAGACGGTTATAGCCGGTAAACAGTCGAGGTAGCCTAGCCCGAGCCATCCGCTTTAGACGGGCAATACTAAGCATCAGGTCTGTCTATTTATATTCTGCTCTGGGAAGTAATTAGTTGACGCTGGCAGGGGAAAATATGCATTTGTATAATGCTAAAAGTTTAACATTTTGTTCGTGTGCTAAAAATTTTCATGTTTATTCACAAGAAAAGTATTAGGAGTGGAGTTTAGCACAGCTAGTCGTCTGATTTAATTTTGTGGATTCGGGTAAATAGTGTGTTAGGTTTCAATCTTATTTTTTTCTATGAGAGCTAAAACGGTACGGGCAACTGAGGCCCTAATCTTCACGTCGTCTTGTAACATATAATCAAGTTTCATGTCTTTGAACACAATATTATACAGATGAACCTGATATATATATATATATATATATATATATATATATATATATATATATATATATACTGGAACATCCATAAATGGCAAATCTGTATTATCATCACTTGACGGAATGGAATATAGTCTTTCAAGGATATTCTCGCTTCAAAGGGTTCCATCATTTCCCTGCTCCTGAGTGAATTGCAGCTTTGTAGTTGTAGGCGTCCCATTTAAGTGGTCTTGGGGTTTTATGATAATATACACTAATGTATATATTATCTGTGGAATTGCTTTGTTCGGTAGATACGTAACGACGGAGTTTCTGAACTCTCTTACCGGTAGATTTAAGAACATGGATTTAACAGATTATTTTCCGTTGAGCCAAAAGTTTAGAATGTTTTAATTCCCTGAAACTTCAGACTTGCTGGAAAAGGTCATAAGTTGTGTGGTGGTGCGGTGCTTGCGTGTCTGGTAGCTGGGGGAGGAGCAAATGGGGCCTCCAAGGAGCACCTGTTGATGTAATCGGTTTCATAAGAATCAAGGTCATTGACACGGATCGATCGTGCACACCAATGACCTCGATACATTTGCCACGTATTTATGAAATGTTAATTTCACGTATGTGTGGTTAGGTGGAAAGGACACCTGACTCATGTAGCGCTGGTGATAACACCTGTGCTGGACTGTGACGTGATCACGCTAGGGAATACCCACCCACCAACTCACCGGGCTCTCAGAACTGGCAGCGCGTCTCCTGAGCTGCTATCAATGCTGAGTGGTTGTCTGGTGTGCGCAGATAAGCCAGGGTGCAGTGTGTTCCTGTCTGCTGACACCCAACAACAACAATAGCAACAGTGGATGCAGAACGTGTATCCCGCCAGATCGGGTTTAAGAGTGGAGCCGACTACTGTCATACAGCGGGAATATTAATAGGGTTCAGTTTACATGATTAGCCATTGAAAGGGGTTCCCATTGACGCTCAATAAAGGTTTCATACGTAAAAATTTCATTGAGTGTGTCGTGTTTTGTTCTGCCCGCATCACCCCACGCAGGGGAGCTAGGGACGAAGCCAAGAGGGACGTGGCTCACGTGTTGTTACATCCACGTCAGCTGGGGGAGGAGCCTCACCTCGCGTCGCATCTCGTTCAATGAATTTTAACCGAAACTCTGTAGTGAAATCACTGTTTTGAGGTGATGGCTTGTTGCTAGAGTGTTGTGTGCCCGTTGGTATGGCGTGTTTTCTGCTAGGGTTGAACATTGTTTAGGGTTGACTGACCCTCTTATATGAAGGATCGAACACCTTGATTGCCCATCCTGGCGATGATTAGGAAATCTCAGAGCAACCCTGTAATAGGTTGTTAGCAGGTGCTAGTGGTGGTTTTCAGGGTAGTGATCGTAGGTCGTTGGTAGAGAAATGCTGTTAGACGGCGGTGGTGGTGGTACTTGTAAGACAGGTAATGTTATGGTTGATGGGAAGATACTGCCACGTGTTGTTCGTGGGTATAGTGTAATGTGGTGGGAAGTGTTGTCAGGAGGTTGATGGAAAGCGTTGTAAGGAGGTTGGAGGGGGAGACGTTGTCAGGAGGTTGAGCATACATAGTCAGGTGATTACTGTAAGGGAGAAAGCATGTAGCTTGTGGGGAATTGGTGTGAGTATTATATGGTGGTTGGTGGAGATATTTGATTGCCGCTGGGGATGTCGTATCTGTTGGTCGGTGGGAGCCGTGCTGTCAGAATGTTCCGGCACAAATCAAACAGAATCATGGAGAGCGATTGTCTCAGGTTGGAGGGAGAACCGCTCTTTCTTCGTTGGTATGGGGAGAGACAGGTCTTAGTTGGCCAGACAGGGAGCCGTAATCTTGTCATTTTAAGTTTCAAAAGCTTTTTAACTTAGGCCTGTAATACCTCACTTAAAGATGCCCACACAACAGGTTGAAACATGAAGACTCAAATGCTGCCAGTGTGGTAATGTAGGATGAGGGGCGAACCAGCCCTCGTGTGAGTGTGTGTCTGTGGCGGACGGTGGCGGGTGGGGGAAGGTTTACACGTGGTGACGTCACTCCCTGCCTGAGGGTCCCGGGTCGCCGCTTGCACCCAAGGTGTTTTTGTGTTGCAGGACCGGCCGCTTTGTGGCCACCCTGCCTGCCTCCCTCCCTACTGCTTCTGTTGCTTGCCGCGGTCACTGATGGTACGACCGTCACTGCTGCTTCTGTTGCTTAAGGCGCTACCTCTAGCGTCACAGTCACCCGTTGTACCTTTGTAACTGTTGCCTTCAGTTGTTATATTCACTTACTGTTATTCATATTTAATTTCCCAGTGTGCAAGCTATAACTAGGTTGTAATTACCTGTTTGTACTGTACGGGAAGGGAGTTTTATTCTTTTAGGACCCCATCTCTTGAACATTCGCTACCATCATACAAGCTGTTTAAACTTTTGCCTGATGTTAGCGTCGCCATTTTCATCACAGATTATTCCATTTTTCCACACTATTCTTGTGCTATAAAATGTACTTTGCATCACTTCTTCAGGTTTGTTGCTTGAATTATTGTCGTATGATGTGGACTTTTGTCCGTGACTGGAGCCTTCAACATAAAAAAAAAAAAATGGTTATTCCACCCTCACATCTTTCGATGAACTTTTAAATGATATCATCAGACTGGTATAAAATCTGAATGACTTTGATCAAGTCACCCCTTACTCATCTGTCTTCCATGATGGACACTTGCTGTCTTTAGTCTCTCATTGTATCTTAGCTCTCTTAATTTGTATTATATTTGTATTAATTCTTTCTGCTTCTGTAAGTGCGGTGACCAAACTTGAGAAGGGAATTCTAATTTTAGCCTAATACACGATGTAAACAGTTGGCTGAATATTTCCTTACCCACGTTCTGAAGTGGATTCCTAACATTTGCCAGCAGGTGGGGCTCTGGTGACAGTTTGGGTTCAAAGTCGACCACCGCATCCATGTTATACACAGGTTTCCTGCAGTTTATTTCCTGCTCGGTAATATTCCCATTGACACCCTCTTTCAGTGTCCGATCCTCAATATTGTGTGTGTGTGTGTGTGTGTGTCACTACTGCCTCTCTCGTTCTCGACTTTCACTGTTGCGTCCGTCACTGCAGCCGCTACGTACAGTAAACTCTGCGTGTGATTGCCTACCGCTTGGGGGTACCGGACTGAGAGCTTAGTGTGGAGAGAGAGAGAGAGAGAAAGAGAGAGAGAGGATACTGAACGACGTGATTAGCGACGTCAGTGATGGTTAACTATCTGTCGCGTTTTCCCGTTGCTTAACCCATAGCCATGAGGATAAGACCATTGAGCACAACTATGCGTTCGCTGGAGCACGAGCTTTGGGTATGATGGCCTGGCCTTTTTACCCGAGTGTGTTGGGTCCAGTCGTACTCAAGGGTCGTGCCGTCCTGCTTAAGGGGTCGCACCGTCCTGCTTAAGGGGTCGTACCTTCACGCTTAAACGGACTTAATAACTATATTTTCTCTCTTCTTGTTACCCCCCTCCCCCCTTCCGTCCCCCTGACGCCTGCAGTGTTGCCATAGCGGCCACCAGTTGTTTACATTATGGCTGACTCCTCCTCCTCCTGCAGGTCCCGCAAGCGGCGCAGCTCCCGCTCCGAGGAGGACCAGATGGACGAGTGTGCCGCAGCCATGGTCCTCATGAAGCTCTCATGCTCCCCACGCTCCCCGGTCATGCTGGATGGTAAGTAACACGTCTATGCTCCTCGTCTGTATATCTTGCATGTACGTGTCTTCTCTGGTGTATAGTTATGCTCCTGGTATTACAACGTATGCTGATATGCTCTCCGTGTTCTCCATGCTCACGGCTTCTGGCCATGCCCTGGGATATCATATAAGAAGCTGGGTAGTATATTTGTGGGTCACGTATGTTGTCGAGGATGTTATATGGTCAAGGATATGTTGCTCTAGTGAGGTCTTGCCCACATGCTCCTCCCATGATCCATGATTACGCCCACTGGTAAGTCTACAAATGCTCCTGCAGCTCTTTGTTAACGAGTGGCCCTAATGTCCCATGTTCCTGTTGTCTCCACAGTTGACTTCCATATATAATGTTAGGTTCCTATTTTCCCCTGCATGCTCTTCCTAGTTCCCTGCTAGTCCTTGTGTCGCGTGTAAATAAACTTCCCGTTCATTATGAAGGTTCGCAAGTCCAGTTTTAATGGCGTCCGTGATGAATGGCTGACTCAGGAGTGTTGCACTGAGTGTGGCCGGAGCCACCTTACGCCCTCCGTGTCAGTAGGTTGAACACAGCAGCCGCCCAGGGAAGCGCTGCCCTCCTGACTTAGGACTGTTGAAGTGAAACGATACCTGGAATCATCTTACACCTTCCTATGATTGCTGGTCTTCGTGGACTATTTACGCAGTACAGTACACGGCTTCCAGTCACCGTACACACACACACACACACACACACACACACACACAAAGAATACTTCCCACGTATTCCCTGCGTGTCGTAAAAGGCGACTAAAAGGGGGGGGGGGCTAGAAATCCTCCCCTCCAGTTTCAGCTTTTCCAAAAAAGGAACAGAGAAGGGGCCAAGTGAGGATTTTCCCTCTATGGCTGAGTCCTCTGTTCATAATGCTACCTCGCTAATGCGGGAAAAGGCGAATATGTATGAAAATAAAAAATTATTATTATTATTTGCCTGGTCAGTTAAATCCAAAATCCATTATGTCAGGGACTGTTGAATCAAGGGATTACTGTATTGTAATTAAAAGTTTTATGACTTTACTACATTCCACAGGCTTTCATAAATATCATTTGCATTGCTAGTGGCTGGAACTAACATAATATGTTTGACAAATCTGTCCAACTCCATCTTAATTGACCCACAGCAGTAGTACCTTATGCAAGCACCCTATGTGTCGGTTTTTGTACATTTTATTTTTTCCTTTTTTTTGGTACAGGTTGAGTTTCCCTTATCCGAAATGCCTGGGACCAGAAGTTTTTCAGATTTTGGAATATTTCCATATACATAATGAGGTATTTTGGGGATGGGACCCCAAGTCTAAACACAAAATCTATTTATGTTTCATATACACCTTATTCACATAGCATGAAGGTAATTTATAAAATATTTTTTTAATTTTGTGCTTGGAACAAAATTTGTATTAACACTGAACCATCAGAAAGCTACGGTTCCACAATCTCAGCTGACCATGTGGACAATCTGTGGTTGTTTGGCATCACCTTCACTCCTGAATGAATTTACATGCTACTGATGGTTTGTAACAAACTGGCACCAACAGAATGTTATAGTCCAGCATGGACAAGTGAGGTCAGGTGCAGAATTTTCCTGTTGTAACATCATGTCACTGCTCAAAAAGTTTCAAATTTTGGATTAGGGATGATCAACATGTAGTATTGCTTCATTGTTACAAAAACCCAATCAAAGTTGCCCTGGAAATCAGTTTCTTGTAAATAATTACTTATTTATATTTATACATGGGAGGGGGGGGGGCTGGAAATCCTCCCCTCCAATTTCTGCTTTTCCAAAAAAGGAACAGAGAAGGGGCCAAGAATACTCTGTTCTTAACGCTACCTCCCTAATGTGGGAAAAGGCGAATATGTATGTATGAAAAATGAAAATTTTATAATGTAAAGGTTACTGATTAGCAAAAGGGCAAACCTGGACCAAGCTATATGCCACAACTACCAAATCAGTGGACACTGAGAGGTAGGAGATATTTACCCTACCAGAAGGCTGGGGTAACAGTTTCTCACCCTAAAAGATTCTCAAAGCTCAGGCGTATGCAGAATATCAGTTTAACACTGTACTTAGTATACAAAATGGTGAATGAAAGTCTTAAAATATCTTAAGATGTATTTTGTCAAATTATACAGTAGAAAGAAACTACACAGTGTAAATGGTTAGTGTACAAAGCATAAATACAATCGTACAATGAGATAAAAAAGCAAATATTTACAGTAGTTAAAATATAACAGTAGAGGCTAGTTCATGCTACAAAGTACACTAAACACAATATAATAATATCAGCACACGCATGACATACTTGAATAACAGGTCGAGAATTCAGGGAGTAATTGCATTTTTTACATACTGATTACTTTACTACAAAGTTGTTACCACTATGAAGAGCCACTTTTAAAGATTCTTACTGATGCTCACCTAATCAATATCTTGAAGGAACAATGTTGAGCATAAAGTCTCTCATACAAAGAAATACTCTATTTCTTAAGGCAAGCAAAATCAGTGACTAAAGTTTCCAAATCACGTTCAATTTAGGAATGGTTCAATGTGTGTATCATGGGGATGTATTCTCAACCCCATTACTGCACCAGAATATTCCAAAGGGTGAGAATAACCATTAGAAGTGAAACTATCTAATACACTTTATACATATGAATTTGTTTAAAAGTAACTTGGCATAAGCTTTTAAGTAATGAGGTAATTTTCTTAAGGAGCCATTAACTGAATAATTTAAATCATCTTACTAAAAATAAAATCAGTACTGGTTACCTTCCATTCAAAATCAGTACCTATCGGAAAGTGATACTCATGAATCACTACTTGAATTCCACAAATAAAGGGCCCAATTTTAACAGTGGCTGGCAGATGGAATAAAGTTATTGCGAGTAAAACCAGGAACACCTTTCTTGTAATATTAGATATCTTTAACAAGTATTGTACTTCACCAGTTATCTTTCTAACTTAACATTTTGTGCATTACAAGCGCTGACAGTAAATACAGTACTATCATTTTTATCTCACAATACATTCTCATATGAAATGAAAACTTTTTTTTGTGTCTACTTCATTATTTTTTTGAAAACCTGCATCCATGCCCACTTTCCTATACAACTCAGACATCAACATTATACAATGACAACAATGACTTAGGATTATTGTGCTAATTTTGGGAAGACCTAAACCTGCATAAGACTACTGCCAGACTAGCCATGGCACATACTGGTTGTGATAGTAGCTCTCAGTACTGTAGTAAAATCTAAAACTTATGAAGGAAATTTCTCTCACTAAACTGTCCGCCAAATAACAGAAAATAACATTTTTCAAATTATTAATATTAATCCTTGTTAAACTAATGGTTGTCCCTTTAACTAATAAATGATGGACAGTAGTTTTTGATTCATTACAAAAATTAGGTTATGGGCTGATGAACTGTTTCTGTAATGGCATGAATATTTATTTACAAAATGAGACTGACAAGTTATGTGCCTGATGCTACTATCACATAAATTAAAATAATCTATGATCCTATGAGTACCAAATGCAATATATATGATAAAACATGAAAGAGACTAAAACATTATACTATGTATATGAGCAGTTAAGAGTTAAAGCTGAACATGGACATGAGTCCAGTTAAATAATTTGATAATGTCGCACAACAGATCAGCTTTTACACTAATACCATTGCTATTTACTGCATATTAAATGTACTCCAACACAGAATAAACTTCCTTTCACTGATACATGGGTATATTAACCACCTCATTTCTTTGCAATTGGAACATGCCTGAGCATAATATTGACAAATACAGAAATTTAGCAAGATAAAAGTCTACTGAACATTTTCAAATATCTTAAAATGAAACTTCTAGAGAACCCATCAGAAATGGCAGCATAGACACCATCCTCAAACACCTGGACACCAAGGCCTTATCAAGCATAAGAGGAGATGAATTTTGCAGTTATACAGCCTTGGCCAGATATTGATTAACATGAAAGCAGTGGTGGCAGATTAGCCAGCTCTTAGATATGTCATGTCTATTTTGTGACAAAGGTAAGAGAACTGTTCAAATTACAGAGTATAAGTTAATGTAGTATACCTGGTAAGGAGTATGCGAGGTGAAAACCAATTGTGGTGGTGTGCACGGAGAAGGTGACTGGAAAAGGGTAACTTGATTTCAGGAGAGGTTGAGGGTGTGTGAACCATTTGTGTTTCGTTAGGAATGTGAGTTTGCGTGAGGAATGCTTGGAAGAAGAGACTAACTTGTATGTATTATTCATGCATCTGAAAAAAAAATCACATGAGGGTTCAAAGAGATACATTATAGAAGGTGCTATGAGTAAAAGAGGTAAATAAAGTTACTAAATATAAGATTTTACTGGGAGAGTATGTATGCAATCAGGCAGTGAAGAGGGGTAATGATTCCTAGTGGAGGTCGCTCTGCATCAACAACATGTGATGTCAACATGGTTGTTTATTTATGGATGAGATGGTGAGTTGAGTAAATGTGAGGATATTAAGAGCAAGGGTCAAGTCTGCAGTATACTTGGGTTGGGGTAGTGTGGACATGTGTTGAGTCAATTGCTATTTGAAGATAACAAAGCTCTCATGGCAGACTCCATACAGAAGCTCTAGAAGCTGGAAAAAGAGTTTTGGGGAATAACTAAAAGGCATAATTTGAGAGTAAATACAAACATATGTTGGGAAATCGTGAACCCCCATGGTGTAGTGGTTAGCAGTGCTGACCAAGACATGTTCATAGACTCAAAAGGTTTGAATCCTGGTCACCCGCAGTCAGTCCACAGTAAACCTAGCAGTCCATCCTCTCGTATGGGGTAGGTTGATAAATTAGTTAACTAGCTTAGGCTGAGTTACTCCTTACTCCCTGCTAACCTAAAAGGCTCCTGCAGCACTCAGGAAGCTGGCCACATGTACATGTCAAGACCACAGGCCATAAAGTTTTGTGATGGCGTGTGTGGCTTAATGTGCAGGCAGGGTAATTGAGTAGTAAATACTCATTGTCGTCTTGGGCTATGCTAAAGTGATGTCCAGAGAATGTGGGAAAGTGCAACTCATGCTTGTCTGGGGCGTGTGGTTTCTGATGGGTGTATGTCTGGAAGGATGGACTTTAAGACTGAGCTGGGAGGTCAGCTGTTTAGTTCTTGCTAGGTTTTTTTTCAGTCTGCATAAGTTTAATTAGTGTTATATTTGTAAGGGCTGAAACTGTGAGTAGAGATTACAGAAGTATGAGGCATGGGTAAGCTCTTTATTTCTATATGGGGCGTTGGTGGTTAGTTATAGAGTGGTTTGGGTTGGAAGGGTCTAGTTCTGTTGAATAGAAATGAGTGCTGAGCTTGATGTGGAAGTGAACTGGGAGGATCTTTGTTTCATTCTGAAGGTGTTGAGTGTTTGTGGATGCTTAGCAGCCAGGAATTGTTCTGAGGTCACTAGTTTGCAAATATGTTATATTTGCTTTTAAAATGGAGGAAGACATGCAGGTGAAGCATAGTTGAAAGAGAAGTGAATTAATTTGTATAGGATGTTGAGGGATTCTTTTTCTTGTCCAAATGTGATGCCATTTAGTATCCTGAGGGCATTTAGTTTGTGTGTTGCTTCTGTGTTGATGTTATTAGTGTGGGAATTAATGTTGTGTGTGTTATATCTGATGACTAAAATGGTTGGTATTTGCTCATTGGGGAGACAATCTATTCAGGGTGACTAGAGGGCGTGAGCTGGATTCATGTCTGGAGGTAAAATAGTGAGTGAAGACTTGTGGAGATGCAGACATTCTGAGTGAGCCACTGTTCCAGTTGTGTAATGTTGCTTATTTGATTTTGCTATTGTGGTGCCTGTGTGTTGTGATGTGATTAAGAGGTCATCTGCATACAAAAGAACATTCATGCTGAAGTAGCCTGAGGTAATGGGAGGTTGAGTAGAAAGTGATGGAGAAAGAATTGTTCCCTGAGGAACTATAATGTAGTTATATATAACCATTATTAGACTCTGCCCACTCAAGATTACACCGCAAGTGAAAAATCACCTTTGACACTGCTCTATCACTGGAGGTACAATCTTGTCAAAGAACTTCTCACTCTCGAGGAGTCTACATTTCTCCACAAGTGGAAGTAGCACACCCTTGGGCAGCAGAAGGCTTTTTGAAAGGTCCTGGAGTGGTCATATATATTAATAAGTAAATTACATATATACATAATATATATATATATATATATCCTGGGAATAGGGGAGAAAGAATACTTCCCACTTATTCCCTGCGTGTCGTAAAAGGCAAATAAAAGGGAACGGAGCGGGGGGCTGGAAATCCTCCCCTCCAGTTTTTACTTTTCCAAAAGAAGGAACAGAGAAGGGGACCAAGTGAGGACTTTCCCTCTAAGGCTCAGTCCTCTGTTCTTAATGCTACCCTGCTAATGCGGGAAAAGGCGAATGTATATGAAAAAAAGAAAGAAAAAAAATATATATATCAGGTATCAGAGATATACATAAATGAACAGACAGTGATGTAAATGCGAAGAAGAGTAATGTGGCATTTGGGGATGTACTTGTGGGAGCATGGGGTATTCAGTATTATGAATGGAACTGGTGAACAGCTTATGAAGCTGTGTGTAGCAAAAGGACTGGTGACTGGGAATACCTGGTTTAAAAAGAGGGGCATACATAAGTATACTTATGTGAGTTGGAAGGATGGTCAGCTAGCATTATTGGATTACATACTAATTGAGAGGCATGCAAAAGAAAGACTCTTGGATATGGACGTACTGATAGGGGTGGTTGGTGGGATGTCTAATCATTAACTTGCAGAAGCTAGGGTAAAGATTTGTAGAGTTTTTCGGAAAAGGTGAAACATTATGGTGAGCGGAGTGGTGAGCGTAAGTGAACCTGGAAAAGAGACCTGTGCAAAAAAATATCAGGAGACTGAGTGTAGAATGGTATAAGGTATAGGTAAGCAAAGCTAGGGGAGAGTGTGAGAAATAGGAGGTACTTAGGGAAGCAGTGCTGGCATGTGAGTGAGATGCATATGGCACACATAAGGTGGAAGGTGGTCAGATTAAATAGGGTAGTGAGAGGTGAAACAATGAAATAAAATTGTGTGTGAGAGACGAGAAAGGGGTTATGGGGATACTTACAGGAAAGGAGTGCAAATGATTGGGATATGTTTAAGGGAAAGCAGGAGGAGGTCAAGAGGATGGTGCAGGGGTTGAAAAATAGGGCAAATGAGAGTTGAGATGAACAAGTATCAGTACTTTTTAGGGAGAATAAAATGTTTTAAAAGATGTTAATTGTGTGCAAAAAACAAACAATCTCTACCATACATCATAAATGAAATAAAATGTGAAAGTAGTAATGAACTTCTCTTACTATTATATCTCTTTCAAAAATTTCCAACACTTTTGAAATTTAATCTGAAAATGGATTTCAATTAGCATGGTTATGAATCTAAGCTCTTGCAGCATGAGATGGGATCAGCACCTGCACAGCAGAGACTGGGAAGCAAAGTTCTGCAAAATTAATCCTCACAAAGTGTGCATACCTTAATGTAGTTGATCCATTCTATATAAACAGAGAAACAAGTCAATGATAATAAATAGATTGATAATCAAACAGACATTTTAAGTTAAAAATGTACTATTAAACTATCAGTATCTTACCTGTGGTCTTTCCATTCTTAGGTTCAGATGGTACAGACGGTACAGAATCAACTGATCCTGTGTCAATTGTAAGGGCCGGTAAGCTGTCTTCACTATCATTAGTTAAATCGTCTCTTCTTTTCTGACTTCTATCATCACCTAAAATTTAAAATCTAGCATAACTATGTTATACCAAATACTGCCTAAATAACACAATCTTACAGAGTTCTGCCTCACACTATAGCCCTAAATAGTGTGTGACTAGTTGCCTTGCAGAAATGGCTACATTAATTTCTAACCTACAAAGTAGGTTTACAGTAGTATACCAGTAAAAGCATGATACACATCAAATGATTTCAATTATATCTAAGGTAATGAAGCAGTAGCCCAAGCAGCCTAAGATCATTTGTTTCAATTGTCAGAATTGTGTTCCCCACACATGTACTGTATGACCCACAACATTTCTGCCTAAGTCATGTTGGCTTCTAAAACCAAAAATCTTTACCAAATGATAAGAAAAAGAGCATAAACTTACCATTTTCAGTTATATGTAGTCGCTCATCTGTGGCAAAACCGCTGGAAGGACTCGACGAGCTATCAACCAACATGGAATTTGACAAGGGGTCTTCCACTTTTAATCTTGGTCCATTGGTGGAGTCTGAGGTCATTGCAGAAGCAGCAGCAGTCAAAGCAGCCAAGGTTATGGAAACAGATGATGTATTAACAGCCTTCAGCTTACTATCTTCTCCCAATGAATCCTGTGATTGGTAAACATACATTATATTTCAATCTGACATTTCATGGCCGTTCTGAGTATAATTACAGATATCTATAAACTTGCTTGGGGTCCTATTAGTTATCTATATCTATCCACAGTGCTCTATCTCATTCTTTCACTTTAAAGTAGCACGCACACAATTTCATTTACTTTTGCAACTAACACATAAATGTTGTTTGTCATGCAATGAGGGACCAATGCTAATTTTTCACCAAACATTTAAATCACATTATATTCACCTGTATTCATATTTCTAAACTATCATACTATTTCACTTTCACATTCTGTTTGTATAAACATAAACTATGCCGTCACCATTTGTTTATCACATTCCAATTTGTGAGGTATCTTTTTACTTCAATTCTCCCCTTTATATGAATTTCTTTTTTTTCAGTCCAAACAGCTTAATTCAAGTTTTTTCTATAATTCTATTGTAAAGTTTTAAAAACATTATGCAACACTGAAGTCATCAATTAGACCTCCCATCTAAGTTATTCTAACTTTAAATAGAGAAAGGAAAGCCCACCAAAGTTAAAAAAAAGTGAGGAACATGACTTACACAGCCAGAGTTTTTGAAAAATTTGTAATGTCATCTCTTTTAAAGAGAGAAATGGATTTTTTATACTACTTGTGGAAGATACAAAATGTGTAATTACCTATTTGTACTGTACGTAGTGGGAATCTTGTAATCTTTGGGGGGACCCATCCCTTGATATTCTGTACTATCATAAAACTTCTGAAAGTTACATATGCTGTCTTCATTAACCAAGTATTCAGTCCCTTTACTCCATTCATCAACCACTCTTATATAATAACAGTGTTTCTTTAAATTTCTTTACATGTTACTTGTTTACTTTCATGTTATGCCATCTGGTTACTCCATCCCTACATCTCTCAAAGAACTGTTCACTATGTATATCACTGGTCTGTTTTAAAAGCTTCAAGCTTATAATCAGGTTATCCCTCACTCTTTTCCCTTCCAATGCGTGCAAATTTAAAGCCTCTATCCTTTATCTGTAACTCAGCTATCTTAATTCTAGTACCATCAATTATCCCCTCCTCTGGACCTTCTCTATTAAATCTATGTGATTTTTTAAGCGTGGTGACCAAACTTGAGAAGCAAATTCTAGTTTTGGTCTTATGTAGATCATGTGCAGCTTGCCAAAATTTCCTTATCCATTTATTTGAAAGAAATTTAATATTTGCCAGCAGACAGTTTGTCTCCTTAACTGTTCTGCTAATCTGGGACTCAAGTGACAGGTTAGGGATGATGGCAACTCCCAAGTTCTACTCACATACAGAATCTTAAAGCTTATATCCAGTTAGTTAATAATAATGGTAAAGAACCAGTTACCTTGTCCGATCCTCATAACTTTTCATTTGTTTGAGCTGAATTTCATCAACTAAGAAACAGACCAACTTGGGAGTATGTTCAGATCCCATCATAATTTGATTCAATCCTCCTCGTATTTCACTACTTTTATGACCTTTCCATCGTCTGTAAACATATCAAGGTAGGAGTCCTTTCCTCCAGGTACTTTAGTTACTTACATAAAGAAGAGTAATGGTCCTAGAACAGGACCCTATAGCACTTTGCTAGTCACCTTTGCCCATTTGGAGAAGGCTCCTTAGACAAGCAGATTCTATTCCCTTATTCAATCTATCCATCCATTATTTCAACCTGATGATTCAGTTTTTAATCAGCTTCCCACACAGTACAATGTTAAATTCTTTCTAGCAGTCCTGATCTAAGCAATCCATCCAGCCTTATCCCTTTTCTAAGGCACAGCTCACTCTCTCATAAAATTAAAAGGTTCATCATACACGATCTCCTTTCTCCTCTTTTTTACAATATGCCTTTAAAAGTTTCTATGTTTCTCCTTTCTTTTCCAGCAATTTTTGTTCCTTTCTCTAACTTGCAACTACTGGATGACTTGAGTGCTGCCTATATCTTCCTCCCAGGACATTTCAAAATTCCTTTGCTTTTTTGATACCTTTTCTTGACACATTCCTCCTTCATTTTTAACCTTCGCTCTATACTTGAGGCTAAAGGTACCTATGCTCCTACTCTTTCAATGTAATTTTCCCAGAACCTTTCACCACAATAACCAGGTTCCTGGCTACTGAATTCCACTTCCCAATATATGATACCAAAGAAATTCTTAAGTACTGTGTATTTACATGATTATATCTCCTCTTTAGATTCTCTCATTTCTTCTCTTTCAACTTCCTCATTTACCACAAAATCAAGAGAAAGCATTGCTTTATCATTTTCTCAACAGGATGTATTATATGTGATATTCTCTCCATGTTGGCTTGTTTGAAGATCTAATTCTGATGGTGTAATCATTCACCTCTCATCCTAGTGTTCTATGCACGCACTAAGAATGTGTCTCTATGATTCCCTTGATTCCCTGTCCCCATGAGAATCCAAATCCTACCTGTCTCTTTATAATTGAATTCCCTGATTATCAGAGCTTTACCTTCATTGATAAGGGCAGGTTCTACTGCTTCATACACCATCCAGATTCTTCTTAGAATGACATCATAGTAAATCGGTTCTGGGCTGTTAAAATGCATACATATTCATACTTGCTCGCCCCCATCCATTCCTGATGCCAAACCGCACCACAGGAAATAGCATCGCCACCCCGTGTCAACGAGGAAGTGCCAGGAGACAGACAAAACGGCCACATTCGCTCATATTCAGCCTCTACATGTCATGTGTAATGCACTGAAGCCACAGCTCCCTATCCACATCCAGGCCCCACAGACCTTTCCATGGTCTACCCCAGACATTTCACATGCCATGGTTTAGTCCATTGACAGCATATCGACCCCAGTATACCACACTGTTCATTTCACACTATTCAGTGCATGCCTTTCACCCTTCTGCATGTTCAGGCCCCGACAGCTCAAAATCCCTTTCACTCTATCCTTCCACCTCCAATTTGGTCTCCCACTTCTCCTTGTTCCCTCCACCTCTGAAA
>JAYMFT010396889.1:0-19234 GCA_038088735.1 Panulirus argus
GAGAGAGAGAGAGAGAGAGAGAGAGAGAGAGAGAGAGAGAGAGAGACTGGGTTTTACAGGCAGATGGATTGAAACAAGCGGATGATTGCTATGTTGAGTCCTCAGCGAATGAGTGTTATTTGGTTATCTGTGAAGAGAAGAAATCGTTAATAATAAATAGGAGAAAAGAGCGTAGGAGGCAGGACAGAACCCTGGGGAACACCGTCGTTGATAAGGAAAGAGGGAGAGGCTGATCTATCAGGATTTGTATAAGCGTATCGGCCAAAGATGAAGCTTGAGATGACAGTACGAGTGAAGGATAAAACAGAGAGAAGCCTGAAGAAGAGACCCCGATGCCACGCCTTCACACGATGCGTCAAGGGCCACAACACAGGATTCGCCACCAGTCTCTCAGAAAGGATAACCGGTCATTTGCAACACAGGAGAGGATATCACAAGTATATCTCACCTTGCGAGATCGGAACTGATGGTTTGAGACGAACGTGCGAGACTCAAGATGTTTCACGAGATGGGAACTGAGGAGAATCAGAGGCTTTTGGAAATACTACTTATCGGAGCAAGAGGACGATTGGTGGGAGGGGTGGAATATGCTCCCTTTAAAGGGCCGTACTAATGCATGTGTCAGAGATGGAAAAAGACTGGACGTAGTCGAGGATGTAACAGACGCAAAATTCAGAAGATCATCCCTTCAAACCACAAGGATGGATGCCATCTTCTCCATCCGCCTTGCTTGTGTCCAGAGGTAGGGGTGGCTTCTGGAATGTCCCCAAGCATGTAACAGAGAGAGGCAGGGGATTTGTAAGAGGAGCATTAGAGGGTGTGGGAATGTTTGAGTCATCCAAGTCCAAGCTGGGGTTCGAGAGAAAGAAAACCGAAAACAGTTGCCTTTTTTGAGAAGAAGACCTTAAACATTACTTTTGTAAGGAATATATAAGCACCTTGAAGGAAGACTTCACTGGTCTTACCTGCCTCGTCCTGAAGGTCTAAATAAAATCCAACCCATGTGTGCTTTTCAAGAGATATATTATCATTTCTTCACTCCTTCATATCGGAGGAACTGAAACTATTCACCAGTGAAAAATCACGTCATCATTAGTGGTCCACCAGAAGCCTTGATTAACGTCTGACTGTAGTTTCTCAGTGCCTCTTACTGGTGGGATATCTAGACTTATTTCAGACAAGGATGAAAGGAAACTGTACCTCGGGCTTTCGTCTATATCAGATACGAAGATGATGGAAACAATATAGGTACAGGTGCAGTTCCTTGGGGAACCGGGGGGCATTAAGACTTGGGGAATCACCCAGTGGTGCATCAAGTCTTAGTTAGGGAACACCTGGCGGTGCATCAAGCCTTGGGGAACACCCAGAGGCGCAACAAGACTTGAGGATGGCCCTGTGGTGCATCACCTTGCGGGGAAGACCTCAAGACCTGGAGGGACCTACAGCAGTTCCTCGCTACCCGTGAGACGCGATGCTGGAGTCGGCGGACGCGAACCTAAGACAACATGGAAGCTCCTCCGCCGTTTGTACAGGCCATCCACGAGTGCAATACACACGCCGCATCTCTTCAGTGTCTGGGCCAGTGTACAGAGTCTACTGTAAGAGTAAACCACACTCGGTAACGTCATCCGTCTCCCGCCTCTGAAAAAACATCTACGGTCTTTTCTCTGGAGTGTTGCGGGTGTTGGCAAGGGCCGGCGGACGGGCGTGACGTGTGTGTACACTGGCGGCAGCGGTGGCTGGCGCCGTCACACACCCCGTCACGCAGTGTTTTGATTTCGTCAGCCGGGGTGACGGGGAGCACTCGCGCGTGTCCCGGCCTGTCCTCGGCTGCCTTGGCTGCAGACTCCCGACACGACACAGCCTTACGTTCGTCTACATCTCTCTACAGCTCAGCCGCTCCCGCTGGGAGTGCTCCTGTTTGCGTGGAACTACCAGGTCCGGCTCCACTTCTTCAGCTTACGTAAAGCAAAATTCTCTCCCTATTAATAAGTGAATCCAAAAACACAACGACACCAGACAACTCCTGTGGGATTAGCATCGTCAAACGCAACCTCAATGAGCGCATACGAAATCAGACGGCAGCGTTTTACCAAGAAGAATATAGGTGCTCTGATAAGAGGCTTTATCGATTTTGTCTCTCGTCTTAAAACTTCCACAAGATCCAGCCTGGCATTATCTTACAGGAACAAGCAGTTGCTCTGTTGTGTTGGCCGAGAGCTGGGTCATCAAACATAATGACTCCAAATGTCATTTACATTCTTTTCCCTGGCATGATGCTATTTGCATCCTGTATTAAATAAGAAGGTGTCCTTCATCCATAAAAATGACTAAGTTTAAAATCATCCTCACTACTCCACTATGTTACTCTCAGTAGTTTTTACTTATATTCTGGTTATATCTCACTGTCTTCAACAGATGACACAAGATATAGCATCTGCACAAGACGATACGTAATCGTAGTCCGTGTGTCTTTATACCCGATATTTGACGAAAAACAGTAAAGGAGCAAATATAATTCCCTAAGGAAGAGACCTCTGTGCAGGCTGTAGAAATCGTTTGTTTTACGACCATGTGTTGTGATCTGCTTGATACTGTATCAACAACAGACATATCTTCCAACTCCACCAAACACGTCCGTTCTAAGCATTTCATATGCAATGACATGCTCATGTTTCTCAAAAAGGCTTTGGCAAGGTGTATGTTTATCAAACAAGCATTCTGACAGTTTTTCGGTGCTGACGCAATTCTATCGTAGTGTGTAGGAAGACGACAGGGGCATGATCACTCCTATATCCTGAACCTATAAAACCCTGTGGTGTCTAGGAAGTCTGAGTCCATGAAGTTGATCAATGTACATCTGAAGTTGTTCAAAACATCTAGTAGTACTCATCTCCCTCCTCCCTTGACTATTTGCTAGGCAATTTTCCAAACTAATTTCTTCTTATGCCTGAGGGTTATACCAATATGTATAAGCAGACACGTATTCACATATCCAAATCCCTACGTCAGTGCGACACTGGAAGCCTGATTCAGAGGTGTGGCCCACGTACCGACACGGGTCAGTTTTTAAGACTCTATGCAGGAGACCAGAGTCCAGTCTCCCTCTTCGGAGGATCATATAGTGCCTGTGCTAAAGGTATATTCATTTCCATTAAGAGGTGAAACTTTAGGAGTCTGATATTCAAGTATATCTAAGTACATTACACGAGCCTGCTGCTACTGACCGGGTCTGAGCCCTTTGGTTTAGTAGCTTTGGATCCATACTTCAGCGCCCCTTGCATTCTTTCATGCCGATTTCCGTGGAAACCTCTGACACCGTGTTTGTCTGTCGGCAACTCACGATGAAGGAGATTTCAGTGGTTGCATACGGCTCAAGTCCATGTATGTGGTCTTGCAGAAGGAGCTGTAAATGTGCTAGAAAAGTACAACAAATCTAAAACGGCTTTCCGCCCCTGACCTTCGCTCAGTCTGCCATGCTTCTAGAATCCCTGGAAAGCTAATATGTATTCCCCGTTCCAGCAATCCCTTGGGCTGGTCAGTCAGGGCCTCTCCTTCCCTCTGCCTATTCGCACCTTCTTCGTCTATGCTCATCTTTGCGTCCGTACACGTTCTGGCGTTAAGTTGGTCTTGCTTCTGGTGGTGACATACTGTGGTCCACGTGGCTGTAGTGAACGTCTATCCACGTGAAGGTAAAATATGAACGATGACAGCGGGGAGAACAAGTACATACGTATATCTGAAGAAGTGAAGTACTCCTTCAGGAGTGTGACTGGAAGATTATGAAACAGAAAACTGTGGCCGGGGCGGGAATGGACGCCTTGGCCCAGGAAGCGCCAGAGTTTTCATATCTTGAGGATATAAAGATGGATTAATAAACGATGATGATAATAACCATTATTATATACACCCAAAGGACCCCTTCTCCGTGGTCCTTCAAGGCTACGCTATAATCAGAAGCAGGGTAAGGATGGACTCCTTTGAGAAGTTCGACGAGGGTGTATACTCTGGTGATACAGCCGTGCCAGCAACTTAATTGTAAAGACTAATCCATCTGGACCTGTAATTTTCCTTTGTTATCGCATTTCTATATTACTACACTACAAATAAATTCACTCGACTATGAATGGATGATGGTTCCTCCTCCATCATTCTCTCTCTTACACAGCCTGGAATCAAAAGCTTTCCGCCTCGTTAATTCTCAAGCTATCACCTCTCTCCAACCACACCTTTCTGTCTGCTGTAACGTTGCTGCTCTCTCCCTGTTCTACAGGTATCACTTCGGCCACTACTCTCGTGAGCTGTTCGCATATGGCTTGGACCCATGACATGTCTGAATGCTGCTTCCCACAGTTTCTGTGAGTTAACACGATTGGTTGGTGCTTCCCACAGATCCCGTGAGGAGACTAGTCACACGAGGAAAGACCGTTATGATGCCTCCTCCTTCCCTCACACTGCGAAGCCGTGGAATTATCTACCTACTTTTGTCTTTCCCTTCCAACTGTCCTTCCACTTTCAACAGCCAAGATCTACATACACCAAATCCATCTCTTCTTTGTTTTTAACGCACTACATTTTCCTATTCAACCAAGACGGTAAAGATTAAGGCGTGTTTTTCCTCGTGACGTAACCGTTGCTAAACTAAAAATAGGAATCCCACGAATGCCCATATGCGCAGGTGTATGGCTCAGAGTACATATGCATTTACACGATCAATGTTACATGATCTGGAGTACGTGTGTCTGTACAATGCATTGAGTATACACAAAAATATACATCGTAAAAAGTACATGGGGAGGCTAGTAGTGTAGAATATTCATGTACAAGGCAGAAGTACATGTGGTTATGTAAGATCCAGAGTAAATACATATATCACAGTTGTGTACATGCTGATGTGATGGAGTGGTGAGCGTTACTGGTTATAAATAACACGCTGTCCCGCAAGGGTTCGAATCCTGGACAAGAGTGTCGGGATCACAGTTAATCTAGCTGTTCATCCTTCCCTCGGGGCTGGTCGATAAATGGGTGTACTCGGCGTTAGCTGGGGTCTCTCTCTCTCTCTCTCTCTCTCTCTCTCTCTCTCTCTCTCTCTCTCTCTCTCTCTCTTCCTGCCTCATAGGCCCTTGCTATGGAGCCTCCTGCAACGCTTTGGAAGCCAACTAAACCACCTACCTATCCTTCACCTGGGAGTTGACATGACAGCGAATGGACCCCCGGGAGCTGAAGTGAGCCACAGGGTGGGTAAGGGGGCGTAAAGATCTTTTGCACACTAAGGAATGTCAGCGAGGGCGAAGATGGGTATGTTTAATGGAATAGTAATCCCGTCTGTGTTGTATGGATGAGAGGCGTGGGCGTTAGATAAGAATGTACAGAAGAGGGTGGATGTACTGGATATGAAATGTTTGAGGATAATATGCAGTGAGAGGAGGGCTGATAGAATAAGATACGACAGGGTAAGTGAGACGTGTGGTAGTAGAAGTATGTATGAGAGAGATGAAGAGGGTGTCTGAAATAGTATGGACATAATGGAGAGGATGACTTCAGATGGTATACATGTCAAAAGTGAAGGGAACAAAGAAGGAAGGACGGAAGGAAGGAGGAAGTAGAAACATAAAGTAAAAGATGTTTTGGGGGTTCGGGGCTTCAAAATGCATGAGGGTGTGAGGCGTGCAAGGGGCAGAGCGAACTGGAGCAATATGGCATAAAGGGGACGACATGCTGTCAATGGGCTGAGCCAGGGCATTTGAAAGGTAAGGGGACACCACGGGAAAGTCTGTGGGACCTGGATAGGGAAAGGGGTTCTGGTTCTGGTGCATTATACATGAGCTATCGCGTGAACGCGAGAAAATATGGCCATTTCTTTGTCTGGCGCTACATCGCTGACACAGGAAACGGCGATCATGTATGATTATATATACAAATACATATATATTTGTGTGTGTGTGTGTGCTACCGGGCTCCGCCTGTAATTGGCTACGAAACAAGCGAAAAGTCCCTTTTTGCGAGGCTGTATCGAAGAACGCAGCACTTCAAGGGATTCCACATTTCCCTGCTACTGGGAGTAGCGCAGTCTTGGCTGCAGGAGCCTTCAGAAAGGTCTTGGGGTAACACCAAGAGTCCTTCATAAAAATTAATATTTATGTGTATATATATATATATTTGCTACCATAAATATACATACGAGTGAACATGGCCAGGATGTACCTATGGAGCAGCCACGTCACAAACGATTTTCAGAGATGCACCTCTCCCTCGTGCTGCTGTCAATCCTCTCCAGGTCTTGAGGAAATAATGCAAAAGGCAAATTAATAATCTCGGGCCCGACAGAGGACGTCCATTACCTGGCGCCCACTTCGTCCAAAATGGAACATTAAAGGAAAAAAAGAGAGAAAAAATCGTACCAGGTAAGACAAAGAAAATAATGGCTGGCAGGACCTTTGTACGGTGGGCTTTTGTGTGGACGTCCACATAATTATCCCAGTCATGCTGGGCCATAATTACCCCCCGGGCCCTGGGCCCACCCGGGCACCCACAGCCCACCATCCTGGGCCTCCTCCCGGACGACCCACCTGCCCACCGCCCCTTTTCCCCAGCGTGCTGGATTACAAAACCCCACCAGAGTCCATCCATCCGAAACCCACCGTCCTCGACTCCTCCACCACGCCGAACCCTCCCCCCGTGCCCACTGCACCGCCACCACCCTGGCCTCCCCACCAACACGCGACGTTGCATAACTAACTCGTGTGATGAGAGTCACAGGTCAGTTTCCGAGTCCTTACAACACGGTCGACCTCGCGCCATGCTCTCCATCCTACTGCTCACGCCTCTGTGAGCTGTAGTTCAGAATGTGTACCTCACCGTCCACATAATCTTGAGGATGCACGCATTTTCCTCTGTCACAACGCAGTTCCTGGACACGACTTTGTTAAGTGGGTACGATTCAAGTCCCTGGCTATCATGAAGAAGGTTACGAAGAACCTAAATTGCTGGCGAGTTATTAGAGAGGGTTTCCCGTCATAACTGTTCTGCCTTATCCAGTCTGATGAGATGGTCCATTCCACGTCACACTGCTGAACGAGTTTCACAGTCCCTCCGTCCCTCTGTCCAGGCCGAGAGGATCAATTCCCCTCCCGCTGTTACCTCACCCCGTGCCTCCGTCCGTTCTCATATTCATGGCGACGAAAATCCCCAGCCTCTACCTGGCCTCTGTTTCTGTTTTGTTTGTGCTGCCGCTTCTGTTTGTGTGGCGCCCTCGGTGCCATCTGGTGAGCTCAGGGGGGGGAATGTGTTCTAAGTCATGTCTTCGCTCAAACAATGACT
The DNA here is from genome assembly GCA_038088735.1 of Panulirus argus. Taxonomy (NCBI): domain Eukaryota; kingdom Metazoa; phylum Arthropoda; class Malacostraca; order Decapoda; family Palinuridae; genus Panulirus; species Panulirus argus. The sequence goes on from JAYMFT010396889.1 coordinate 7,321, forward strand.
TGCGCCGTCCTGGCTCCACGTAGAACGAAGCTACAACCGTGCGCCCCTCATCTCTACAACCCTCCTCCCCTCTCCCTCACAACCACTACACCCCACACTCCGGTCCCGGAATCTCCCAGAGGCCCTTCACTCCAATGGATCTGTTTTTTAGGCACACCTTTACTCGAGGATGAACGTGGATATGCTCCGGTACACGGCAGGGACCTCAAAAACTACCATACCTCAACAAAATCTTCATTTGTTCTTGTTCTGCTCCGTGGTGGTACAGTGTCTGCCAGGCTTCTGCAGTAGCCATAGAAAGAATTATCGACCGAAACAACCCCCGACCAAGCCTGACGCGGGTCAGGTCATTTTACTACGGAAGCCAAAGTTCCCTTAAATTCGTTCGTTGAGACTTCTTGAACGGGCGATCAATGCTGACCCGGTTAGGGCGCAGTTAGCAAGGTACTTGCGACAAGAGTTAACCAAGAGAGATAGAAGAGATAGACAAAAACAGAGAGATATATAGACATAGACAGATAGATGAGAAAGAGAGGAGGGAGGGCTTACTGTCAAAAGCCAAGAGCCATGGCCTCGCGACAAATTACGCGTAAATTTTCAGGCCTACTTTCCTACAACCTAAAAGGTATTTTGGACGACATACCAAAGCATGAATGCCATCTGTCTAGGAAAGACAGGGACTACTGCTGTCTACTCTCATCACACAATATGGATTGACATCCACGCTAACTGCTGGTTGGGTGTCTCCCGTCCACTCGATACCTTATGCTCACCTCTCACTCTGTAAAGCTCTTCACAGACACTGTTATATCCTCACCTGAAATCATGCCGACAATCTTATGGTTACGCAGATGTATCCTGCAACTACAGTAGTGGTGGTGGGTGGTGGTGGAGGTGGCAGAGGGCGCGCTGATGGTTTGTGTGGGGGTAGTGGGCCGAGTAGTGGTGGTAGGTGAAGTGGTGGTGGTGGTGGTGGTGGTAATTCCTTCTGGTGAGTTGCGGCAGCCGGCAGCCCCTGGCGAGGCGGGTCGTGGCAAAGTCAGCCTCATCCACCATGAGCACCAGGGCCGCTAGCTCCCTACCCTCGTCACCACCAGCAGGAGCCATGACTCCCCTCGACATAGCAGCAGCTTTACTGACCCTTACCTCCGCCCTACGAGAAGCTGGGGACTCCCTGCAGGCAACACCCACAGGCTCGGGGTTTTCCAAGAGGCGGCGTCGGGCGGCAGAGGCGAATCCCAGCCTCGCACGCCGGACGCTGCCACTGTTTGCTAACGGCCTTCTTAAACCAGCCATCGCTTCTTCCCGGCCTGACGGCCGATTACGCCACGGGAGACAAGCCTGTGGTCGCCCTCAGCGGCTGTTGCCTACAATTCCGGGTAATAAGCTCAGAGTGTTGGTGCCATCCTCCAGAGCCACAGTCTTACACGCCCGTCTCTTGCGGGAGGAGAGGTGTCTGGCTGTCTCCCCTGGTCGGCACTCTGGTCACCACCGTACGTAAGGCGGAGGGTGGCACGGTGCAGACGGGTTTGGGGAACCACGCCGGGAGAGAGTGAGGGAGGCGTCGATGGGGAGGGAAGGAGGGTGAGGGAAATGCTCTCAGTACACAGCACACCTGAGGTATACACGACACTCGTCTACGGAGGATCTCGACTTCCCCCCCATCAGGTCAATCTCAGATACAGCTTCCTCGGTGAGGGTCTGATGATGCACCTCTTAATTTGTCTACGTTTTGCAACCTGGCTGGAAGCTGTCCACTTGTCTTTGAAGAAACTCTGAGGTACTTCCCCCGAGGCGTTCCAAAAATTCGCCGGTAGTGAGGCAGTCACTGGGCGACCACGACATTTGTGGTACGCATCCTCAATACCAGGAAAATCGAGGAAGGCTTGATCCCCTAACTCACTTGGACGGCACGAATGGAAGATCTTTAAAATACCACCTCTGAAATCCAAAGGTGGACAAAAAGAGAGAACACCTTAACTCAGGGCTGAAGACTCTTCAAGGCCTTATCTGCTACCATCAGACACACACCATGGCATGCACAGTAGAGAAGTCTAGGAATGCAATGAACAAATAGGCTATTGGGGCTACGTGGGGCTGTGGGCTCCGGCTTCCAACAGCTTGGTCGACCAACCATCCAACCCAAAAGCCTGGTCACAGATCGGACTATGACGGGTGCAAGATCCCCTGAAGACTTCACCAGGTATTCAACCATAGTCACCCTGATGCTCCCTACAGCATCTCTGCTCCTTCAATAGATTTAAAGTGCCTATTCTTCCCAGAAGTCATTCCAGCGAGAGATTATCGTCGTAGGCATGTTGGGAACGAACCATTCAATCACATTCTATGTGTACATTAAAATTCTCTCGTCTCTAGCTTCTAAAGAATACATTCCCCGAGATCTTAGCATGGCCCAGCACTTCGGATGTATTCATGAATCAATGTGGGGCAGTGAGGAAACTCTGGACATTTTCTACCTTAGCCAATACCTCCAGCATCAACTGATGGTGATGGCAAACACCATCACTCCAGGCGGGAATGGAAAGACATGAAGTATGGATAGGACACTTGCAGAGGTCGAGGCAGCCTGAAGCCATGTGGTATTACCCTCTCGCCTTTCTAGTGCTGCTCTTACCACCACCCAGGACCTTGACAAATGTGGCTATGGTATGAAAAAATAAAATACGCAAAATTAAAGTTGAAAAGATACACATCAGGATGCTGGATTTATAATTTTCTGACGACAGATAAACGAAATGTGCTGCTGAAAGCTGGGTCTTGTCCTCAATTGTTCCTCAACTTTCATCAAGTTCGATATCAACATAAAACAGAGCAAAGCATAACTGCTTTACAGATGACGCCAGGCTTATCACAGCGGCCTCAATGACTGACGCCAGTGATGACCTAACAAGAGAGCCCGATCCTCCAATGGGCCACCAAACATTACGTCCAAGAGGACAAAATAGGAGGCTTCCACGTTAAGACAGGAACAAAGACATCACGTCGCATGCCAAAGACAAGACGGACACAGAACCGACCAGAACACGAGAGAGAGAGAGAGAGAGAGAGAGACATCAACAATCCAGTAGCGTGGATGTCGGATGACCTCGCCTTTAGAAAACAAGAAGATATTAAACTACGAAAGATAATGATAGGACTGGGTCTCGCGTACTTTCGAATAAGGAGCGAAGCAGATTCAAATGACGACACATTTCAAGGTCCCTGCTCTCTCCCGACTGGAGGACTGGCGTGTGTGCTACCACCCCCATACGTGCTGAGCACAAACCGCTGAGCAAGACGAAGGCCAAAGGTCCTTTCCCGCCCGCATCGGTCCAGTAAAATATCTGAACGGCTGTGTGAGATACGGAACGTCTTTAACTGTGCTCATCACAATGTAGAGGCGAGAGCAGAAAGAAACTCGGAATAAATTTCCTCGCTGGAGAGACAGTTCCAAATGTACGCACTGAATTCAAAGAAGAACAAAGACGCTGTGGGAAACAGCACATGATGGTCTGGGACCCACACATCGCTGGGTCACCTGTGGACAGCTTCCTTCAGTGAGTACCACACCAGCCGGGACGGATGACATACATTATATACTGGGGTCAGACTAAGACCCTTTGTGACCCCTGTAATCCTTTTGCGCTACCGCTCACAGGGTGAGTATGGGGTGCACAATAAATTTGCCGGGCCTCCGGCACAAATCAAATCAAAATCATTATACACGGAACCCTGCAATTGCGAAGACAAGGCCCTTATAGGAGAGGTTTAAGGTGTGTATATATATGAAAAGATGAGTGCAGGTGTGTGTGTGTGTGTTAAAATACAATAAACATAAATCCATGTAAACAGCAACGGAATACTGTATTCTCAAGAGGTAGTTAATGGTACAAGGTTAAAAAAAATACAAAGCTTAGAGTGGGGTACGAAGGACAGCAAGTGGAAGCCATGGGGAACCGCCCGTCAACTTTTCTCATAGCGGATGCGGAAATGACATCAATGGCGGACCTAGAGCCAGATCTTCGTCAACTGTGACTCTCAACGTATTTGTGAGTGTTCCTGGCAACCACACTGGTGGGCAGATCATATATGCCAACAACCCTCCTGATGATAGGAAACTTTGTTTCACCCAAAAGCAAAACGTTTGCCCTGGAGCTCACATTCATCATTATGGCTAACATCACACCGATCTTGTCTTAAATAGCTGCTTTGGTCAAGAATGCCGAAGCCTTTGACAATTCTCAATACTTGTGATCACATTTTAAACTTTTCTGACTTACACAAGGCCGTCTGGATGGCTCTCAAAATGATTTGTTCCACAGTCCACGTATCATTTTGGTAGCTCCCTCCTGCACTCTCTCCAGTCTACAAACTAAACATAATACCCAAGAGGAGGGACGCACCAATGACCTTTAGAAAGTGAGGGTGGTTTTCCAAACTCTAATACGAATGTCCTGCAACGGGAGCCCGTTCTACTTCTGCGTGATGCTCACTTGGCCTTAAATCCTCTTAGATTACTGAACCCGTCATTTTCATTTGAGATATGTAGTTTAAAATTTCATGCTATAGTCTGACTATTTCGATCTTACTATTAAACCGACGACGAGTACTATAAACTATGCACGTATAGATATCAAAATTCATTTAACACCTGTGAGCCCAATCATAAATTTGTTCCGTATGAATTTGTCTGTCAAACTACAGCTGTATACCTCCTAATGGTGCTGCACTTCTATTCCGTGCCGTCAACAAATTTTCATATTTGAGCACATACGGTATCATCAGGGTTATTAATATATGTTGGGAGAGGAGCTTTTCCCAAGACCGATCCCGGCGGCACGCCACTTATCACGTCAAACCATTTTGACGCTTGACTATTAATCACTCTTCCGTTCCCGGCCAGTCAATCAGAATTCTAGCCACCAAAGTACAACACCACCTGTGCCGTTACGTGACTTGACATCTGTTGGTAAACTTTGATGTGGGATTTCACCGAACGTTTTCTGACAGTCCAAAAGAACATTAATAGCTTTTCATCACACGACTCCTTGAATTTACGGCGATCCTCTTAATAATTCACAATCTTGTCTCGAATGGTTTCCGCAACTTTGTCAACGACGGAAGTTAAGCTAATTGGTCGATAATATCCAGGAAAGGAATTGCTAGCATTTTCCCAATACTGCTGTTATATTGGCCAACTTCCAATTCTGGAAACTTTCCCTGTGCGAAGAGATGAACATCTCTGTTAAGTCTGTGAATACCAATAAGTATACATTTATGCCTCCATAAAGGTCCCACTCTATATAAGTCCGTGAGCTTTTGTGTACGGGAGAAAGTCTTTTGAGTATGGCTATAAACCTCGGTGTGTAAGCGGGAGTATGTGAACGGACGCCCTCCTGTATGTTCAGGGGGGGTGCAGTAAGCTCGTGAGCTTAGAAGCGTAGGAGTGAGTGTGTAAGGATGAAGGACAGTTGCATGTAAGGGTTTATGGGTGCAGTGCTCTCTGCGTGTGAGTATACACCTTACCTTACATTAAACCGTCGATTTCGGAAGCCATGTATCTTTACAGGTCGAGCTGCGTCATTTATACAGATCTACCGGTCGAGCAGGTTGTTGGAAGCTGCGGTCCCCAGGCCTACATAAACATCATATCATGGCTAGTCTGGTACACTTTGGATTCCTATCCAGAACTTCCCACTGTAAAAACCCACGGTGTATCATAACTGCAGGCAGTGTGCTGAACACATATAGGAGCCCGGATGTTCGAGGTGTTAACTCTCATTGTGCTCACCGCATCTTTTGATTGCAGTTCTGATATTTTACAGTCCTCCGTGCCTATCGGATCAAAAAGGAGCTGTCTTTATGTGCAAGTTAGGGACTATTCCTCCAAGGATTTTCCAAGTGTATGTCATGATAAATCTCTCCAGTCTGCGCTCCAGAGAGTACAGTTTCACCGAGTGGAGTTGACAACAGTACAGATCCTTCACGGTGTTCATCCGGTCTGCATTTCCTAAATGTACCTTCGTCCGACCCGAAAGACAATGTTAACACTGGAGATCACTTTAATCGTGAGAGTATTAGTACCTTCAAGAGCCTCATCGTTAATTTTGAATGTCCCATCTTGAAGGTCAGTAAGATCCAGCCTGTCGTAATTTCAGAAGGGGCAACTACAGCCTCGTTCATTCGCCAAAGATACAGCCGTCAAACACTATTACTCCAAAGGTCTTTTACACTACAGTTTCGATGCGACGGTGTCTTTCCGTCTCGTTTTCTGCAGTAGTTCTTAACTTGTCACTTTCGGTAAAGTTGAAACTTCGTACCATCAAAGAGCTCTTCTTGACAGTAACTCACCGGACGACTTGACTTGAGTCTATTCGTAGCTTCTCAATGTCTTTTACCGATGAGATTTCCACACTTATTTCGGCATCATCGAAGAAGGATGAAAAGACACTGTTGTTCGTTTTAGCGCCAAAGACAATGAGCAGCAGTAGTGGTTCAGAGAATACAGCACCTCGGAGGACCTAGGCACTGGGAAACAGCCTGGTTTATAATATCGTGTATGTCCACGTTCCAAATTTTCCGTTTATATCCGTCATCCCATCTGTGTGTACATGTCTAAGACAAGGTGTCCGTAATGATATACGCAAACGCCTGCTGGTTTAGTCCTGTTGTGATGGGTATGGGGCTCTGTGTAAGGATGGAGAAGTGTTTGCAAGTAAGAGTGCATGTCTCCGGGTATCAGAGTATAGGTATGTGTGTGTGTGTGTGCTGATGCAGGTCTGTGTAATTACGAATGAGCGTCTGGGTAAATATGCAGACCTTTGTGTATGTAGAGGGTGGTCTTTGCGGTATGGACGAAGGCACGTGTGTGTTCAGGTGTAGGTGTGTGTGTGTCTGTAAACCCACAGGTGTTGAATCAAGAGGTTGACTATACCGAAGAGTATGTGAGCACCTACTACGAAGGGTTCCTGAAGCAGAATGTCCACAATAATGACATGGCTGTCATAGCATATATCACCGTGACAAGAGGAAGGAAGGCACCAGTGGCAGCGTACCTGCAGAATACAATGAGAAGGCACAGGGTGAAGACAGTGCTGATGCAGGCAGCCATTATGGCAGTCAGATCGTAAAGCACACCCAAGCACCGCCGGGAGGCGCTCCCTGGCACTACTGGTCTTTCCTCCTAGCCTCCCTCACCAGGCGCCATGTACCCATGCCGCCTCACTAGGCAGTAGGTATACCTATTAATCTCTCCTGAGGGGAGGTACACATGGCGCCTCAAAAGGCACAAGGTTCACCTAGTACTCTCTCCTGAGGGCAGGTACCCATGCCGCGCCTCACTAGGCACTAGCTTCACCTAGTAATCTCTCCTGAGAGGAGTTTTAATACCCTAATATTCCGGGTTTAACAAGATACTATTGGTCAGACGTCACTGCAGACAGAAGTCTCACTGTGACTGTGAAACGATAGTGATACACATTTAGTGAACACGAGTGTAGTAGTGACGACCAGGAGTGGCAAGTATCAGAGGACGTGTTGGATTGTGAGACATGGTGAAGGTGTGTGTAGGCCCCCTGTTGCACAGTCGGGGAGACGGAAGCACACCGAACTCGCTGGCCAATAAAACTTTCCCTCGAACTAAAATACACAGTTGGTCCGCCCACTCCCTCACACCTGCATTCACTTCTGAGAGATCACAGTGCTTAAAACGGTCAAGATGATCACAAATCCAGCTGTGTTGCGATACCAATGAGTGACCCCATTGTGAGAGGGCGCAGGCCACAAGACACTGGCCCGCTGCTTCCGTCCGTCACCGCACCTGACCACTGTTCGCCAGGTACGGTCCCTCAAACCCTGCACAATGCACACTGTCCGCCCATCACCTGTATGACACACCCCCCAACAGACAACTGGTGCAAAACTACTAGGAAAAAATACTTTTCTCTTGTTCCACCATGATGGACGAACGGCTTCGTTTAAGACGGGTATACTGTCAGCACTCTGATGGTAAATAATAATCCTGCATACTACAGAGAGAGAGAGAGAGAGAGAGAGAGAGAGAGAGACTAGAGAGGGTGTAAGGAAGGGTCAGGAGTGTTGGTAGGGAGAGGGTCGAGTGGTACAGCAGAGGGTCGTTGGTGTGAAGGTCAGGAGCGAGAGACGCAGGCGGTGTTGCACTCCCCTCCGCCCCTCACACTGTGACACTGGACTATACATCGCGGCCAAGTCAATGCTTTATCATCTCATTGGCCTCACCTGCTGAGCACCCCGTCCTCACACAGGTCCAGGCACACTACTTGGGAAGCATCGCAACGGGTCAATGTACTCTCTGTTGAACGGCCATAAAATGTTTTTCTTCTACAAATACTGTTAATGTTTAATGCAGTCATTTTGACTACATTGGATTTCATCAGAAGGGCAGTCTATGGCGCTTATAGACTGTTGGCTCAGAGGACTTTATGCCTCGTTACCATGTGAGTGAGCGAGTGAGTGAGTGAGGGAGTACGTGAGTGTACTGTACAGTGAACCTTCGACTCATTTGGTCAGGCGGCGGTACTTACCACAGCCAGCCGGACACCGCGCTATCCTGCCAGCCCATCCTCACCCCTCGTATCATCCTTACCTGTGAAGAGAGAAAAAGACATATATTAGTTGAGTGCGACCATGGCAACGTTACTGAACAGCCGATCAGTGCGTGGCCTTCCCTCACCACCACAACCACTACCACCTAACACACACACACACACACCTGACTCCTATCTTCTGTTCCAAACTAAGTCCTTCCCCCACATTAATCACTGTCGTCCAACACTGTCATCAACCATCTCGTGTACTGCACTTTGCACACACAGAGATCTCCAGACTCGTGTCATCATACAACTACTTACGTATGACGCTAATTCATGACATTCACACACATGGAAAAATTATCCTGTAGTCTATGATACATTTCAACACGAGAGTATCCTTTCAATACGCTATGGCATAAGGTTCAAGGCCTTTTCAATGTTAAGATTTCACATCCTCTACTCTCGGGATCTCTGGTTACATGCACAGCAGGACTAACTACATACGGCAATCGGGTATTCTAACTAGTGCTCTTGGTGACAGCACCGCAAGGACCTAGATATACGAAGGGCAGTCAAAATGTTTTGCCAAAAAGGTATAAAATAACAGGAATAAAGAACTCTTATCTAATCATCTTAGTGACATTAATGGACTTGTTTAAACTGTCCTTCTGGCTCGTGTTGCTACTGCTAGGCTTCACTAGCCTGATATCGGCTCCTCATCCTCCTCAAAGCGGTGGCCACGCAGGTGAGAGTTCAAGTTCCGAGACAGAAAAGTCACTTGGGGCCTGGTCTGGGCTGGACGGAGGGTGACTGTAATGCTCCAGACCACAGGCATGAACGGTAGCTTGTGCAATGCGGGCCTTGTGGACCGGTGCGTTGTCAGCGAACAGGGCACTCTCTTAGTCAACATTCTCAGCTCTTTCTTCTTGACGATATGTGCAATGCTTTAAACAGGCTAGCCCAATAGACCCCTGTGATCTTTGCTTTGCGCTGCTTATAGTCAATCTTTGCTTTGCGCTGCTTATAGTCAATCAATTAACATGCATCTCAAAAAACAATCGAGGCCACGATCTATCCCGCAGAAGGGTTGCGTTTGGAACTCCTTTGGGTTGGGAAAAGCAGCTCAGTGTTTCCATTGCATGGATTTCATATTGAAGTAGTGACCCCTTGTGGTTCTTCCAGGTCTCATTCCCTGTAACCAGACACAAAAGGAGGTTGGCTGGATTGGCTTCATACAGTTCCAGCACCTTGGGACTTGAAGACAACCCTCTGGTGTCGATCTTCGCCGCTCCTGAGGTTTCCGGACACCATCTCGCCCAACCCTGAAGGCATTCCCAAACGCTCATCGATGGTGTTCACAACATCCAAGCGAAATCTCCAACCTCTTTGCTACTGTCATCTACTTCAATAATGGGCGAACCCGCCATCATGAAGCTGAAGACTTGCGCGCCACAGTTGCGTCATCATCAGCGTGTGAAGGCTCTCACGACCTCGACTGAACATCCTTGCCCCTTCTTGTTGCTGTGGTATATGACGGGGGCACCATCACCGTACGAGACCTACATTACGCTGAAGGTTATCCGTTACACACACACACACTTTCCTTGGGTAAGAACTCTTTAGCGCCTTGAAGCTCCGGTGTTTGAGACCATCCATAATTTCCACAGATGCAAACGTTCAAATTCTCAATCCGAAACATCGGTCACTGGAAAGTGTCAAAGCAACTCCCATCCAAAGGTTCGCCTTCCAGAGACAAAAGAGAAAAGAGAAAAATTAAAGGTCTTTTCACTTTCTACCGTACTTGCCATATCTTTTGGTTGCCCCTCGCACGCTCGTAAAATAATTCCCAACTAACATGACATACAATACCCGCCACTATGATCCACTGTCCGGTACTGTCTGAACTGATTACCGGCAGGTATCCGAACACATGGACACCAGAAGAGAAACTCAAGAAACTCGCTGGACAAATACAAACCTTCTAGACTTGAGTGGCCAGGTTGGGGAGGTTACGCGGGCCGAGCACGCCACGACCATAGGCAGACTGGCTGACCAGAGCAGCAACAATACGGCCTGATCCTTGACCCAGGGACCTGCTCTGGGAGAGGGATGTGGCCGATGGGATGGGAGTGGTTGGTGGTGGGTGAAGGAAGGGGGAGTGGCTAGTGGTGGGTGATGGAAGGAGGAGTGGCTGATGGGGAGGAGAGGGGAGTGGGAGTTGGTGATCGAGGGGAGGGGAGGGTAGAAGGTGGTGGTGGTGGTGACGGGAGTGGGTGGCGCGGCAGGGGGTGGTGGTGGTGGTCGGGTGAGTGGCGTCCATCACCGCCGCCACACAACCCATCACTACTGGGGCGGGACAAGTTAATTAAGTGGGCCGCCCGCCGCTACATCAACTGCAGCCTATATTAATTTATTACCGTGGCACCTCCATCACACCTCACAGTGGACATGTAGGGCGTCACGCCTCCCTCTTATCACACACACACATACACCACCTCCTCCAAACTCGCAAGACCTAGACTCTCGGTACGCAACAATGACACACGCACTCTCTCTTACGTACCACGCTCACTTACTCTATCATCAGCAACGTCTTCACAAAGAGGCTTCGACTGACACAAGGTGAGATACGTGGACAAGTGAGATATGGTTGTGTGACTCTCTCACTCTCAGGAGTTGGCCACGAGTAATGCCACAAAGACTGCAATTTTTGCACGGGTCACATACACACAAACCACCAACACAGGGCAGTGGTGGGAGTGGTGAGTGCTTAGTACTTACACCTGTCTCCGTCTTGACCCTCACTTGTAACCGTCCGTCTTCATAAAGTTGCCCAGAACATCTCTCTCTCTCTCTCTCTGCAAACACAGCGGGTGGGAGAGGAAGTTCTTCCTGCTCCACGTGTGCCCGCAGCCAAACCTGGGCCGAAACACACACCGCCGCCAGTACAGCGTCCCGAAAACCCACGCATTTACCCTCCTCCTGCACGTGTCACCCACCGCCACAAGTCACCATCACCACACACGCACACGCTCGGACCATCTCGCCGCCAGGGAAGTATGCGATGTCCGAAGCCCTTCGGTCTCAGGAATGAACAGCGGCTGGACTTTCTGGGAGTCAAAACCTGAGCCCCTACACACCGTAGTGTGTAGAGTGGACACCTATTTCTCAACCATGCCGTTATGATGCCTACCACATCCAGGTACCAACTACTTCCTCAAACAACATCCCACTAATTGATTTGTGCCGGGTAAACCCCGGCAAATTTATTGTGCATCCCATACTCATCCTGTGAGCGGTAGCGCAAAAGGATTACAGGGGTCACAAAGGGTCTTAGTCAGACC